>LFMI01000885.1:9903-24002 GCA_001050175.1 Trichoderma parareesei | reverse complement strand
GAAAAAAAAAAAAAACTTGAGTTCGGTTTGTCGGTCAAGGCTGTTCACCTAAGGATCCAATGCTCTGTGTGTTCTTGTAGGGAGTAGTTGATTATGTTATAAGTGGTGGTACAAGAAATTGTGGCTATTATTGGATTTGACATGGCCTGCCGCGTGCGCGCGCGCCCTATGGTGGACTTGACTTTGACTTGGCCTTGACAAAGGGGGGTCGATTTGTGGAGAGTGTGTGGGGGACTGGAGGAGAGTCTGGGCGGAGGTTGGAGCTGAGCTGAGATGAGATGAGATACGAAGGGATGTGGTTTGATGTTCTTGGTATGTATCTCTTTGTGTTGTTGGTTGTTGTTGAGATGCTGAGAGAGTTGGACATATCTTGATGTATGAACATGAGAGAGAAAGAAAGGAAACGAGGATCGGGTGTTGTTGCAAGAGGAAATGGATGTCGAGTACGTTTGATCGTTGAAGCATGTGAGAGAACAAGGTTGACTGACAAGGAAACGAAAGAAGATGAGGTTATGTAAAACTCCACTATTACGGTATAGAGGTACCGACAGAAGCTCATCAAATGAGGAAGTTCATGACGAAGAGAAAAGGTTTACATAAGGTAAGGGTACCTTTGTACGATCAAGGTGACGAATCCACTGTACCGTCCAAAACTTCGGGCTTGTGCTTATGCCTCCGTACACGTACACGTACTGCTTTCCCCAGTCTCTCTCTCCCTCTCTCTCTTTGTTGCATAGTATACTAACCTTAAAAGCTAAGGTACGGTAAGGCAAGGAACATTCAGGTCGCCAAAAGCTCAGATGATCCCCTGTTGCCTCCGAACTCGGACTCTCCAAAGGGAGACTGAGCTTAGATGGGGTCATGGTCTGCTCCCACAACGAGTCAAAAGAAGCTGTAAAATTGAGCCGGGACTTTGGGATAAGCGCATCCAACCTTTTGTGCATTGACAGTACTTGTATTGTTCATCTAAAGTATGCAAATCTAGTGCTGGAGTGTGCCGTTGCGGGAAAGCGGTCGTTTAGTGTAGAGATGGTGTGATATGGAGATGTAGACGGACGTTGTTTTGCGCTCAAGTTCGTATCACACACATACTGTATGATATACACAGAATTGGAGACAGAGTGAAAATTTTCGAGTTTGTATCTGTTGAATTAGGATAACATGAGACTCACAATGAAATGATACGGAATCATGAAAAGTTTTCGTGAAAAAGAGTGAGTAGATGAAGGTGACTGACGAGCTTACATGATTGATTGTGTACAGGTCTCGTGGTCAATATCAGCTGATGGGTCAAAAGAGAGCCCTTCTCTTAACGGTGTAAGCAGTGTGGCCAAGATGGCGTTGACATCCTGCGCAAGCTCCCTTTCAACGAGACAATAGTAATGGACAGACTTGAGAGGAAGCACGAGAAGATAGAGGTGACGTATTGTGGCACATGTCAGCTCTGGCGGAGAATCAAGCCTGGAAATCGACTGGGATTTGTGACCCGTAGGCCATCACCTCTACAGGTTTGTCAATCACACGACCATCGAATAAAACGAACTTGATAGTTAGATAGAAAAAGGCAACACAACCTGTATCCACTTAAATAAAGCAGGAGAAGGAAGAAGCAGCACGAAAACTCCATGTTATTCCACTCAGTAATTTTGCCTCTCCACCATCCCCATGACATCCCCCACCGCCGTCCTGGCCAGCTTCTTGAGCAGTATCTTGTCGTCCGCCTCGCGGTACCGCTCCCACCCGTCCAGCCCCTCGCGCGCCTGGATGCTCAGCGTCTCGTAGCCCTGCTTGATCACCTCGGCCACCTGCTGCGTCGTCAGGTTCGCCGGCAGCTTCTTCTCCGAGCTGTCCCTCGCCGTCAGCATCTGCTTGTAGTGCGCGCTGACGCTGATGAGCGTGTCGATGGAGTTGCTGTTGCGGTTGCCCAGCCGGTAGTTGTCCTTGAAGGAGGCGAGCACCTCGCCCGACTCAAAGACTTTGTAAAAGAGGTCGTCGTAGGCGGCCGGCGTGGGTAGAAACGCCTCGCCCGCCGACAGAGACAGCGCTACCAGGTTGACGACGTGATCGAGTACAGTTTCAATGTGCTGCAGGTCTTTCAGGTCCGAAGCATATGTGTTTAGGAACCGTATGAGCGAGAGCAGAGACCGAAAGAACTCGGACCAGTGATACGTTAGCCGCGTCCGGGAACGCGACAGATACGAAATGATCCGAAGCATGATGCCCAGGCAGAGGACGTAGAGACTGACGTCCAGCCGCCGCTTCAGGTTGTGGTTGATGCCGTCCAGCATCGTGTCGAGGACGCTCGCCGCGAGCACGCGCTCCCCCTTGACCAGCGGCAGGAAGGGCTGCCGTTGTCGACACAGACGCACAGAGGTCTTGGACTCGTCGCTGCAAATCTTCTTGCAGATGGCGGGGTCCTCAATCAGCAGACGAAACACCATCAGGTTTAGATGCGCATAATATGTCGCCCGGGACGACAGGTGTGAGTGCTGTAGGAGATACGACGTGAGCGACAGGTAGCTCGCCATCGGACGCTCTTTGCCCTTTTCGCCGGGTAGGGTCACGAGATGGAAGCAAAACAGTTTGTTTGCGTGAGAGAAATCATACGTTGCCAGCAACACGGCGGCATTCTGGCCGGGCCTGAGGGTGTTAGTTTCCAACATCACCTCAACGATACCGATAAAACTTAATGAGTCTTACAGCTTCGTAAATAGCTGCTTTGCTGTTGCAGCGTCATACACCGGCTTCTTCTCCGGCTTTGGCCCCGGCGTGATGGCCCCGAGCCCAATCATGTTCAGCGTGCTGCTCAACGTCCAGCCCTCGGGAAGGTCATCTTGTATGTCAATGTAGTCGGACCGCAATGCCTGACATACGGAGCCAATGCAGCGCACAACCTTTTGAATGACGGCCTCGTTGACAAAATCGTTCAGGCGCAGCTGATATGGGTTCTGGAACTCAAACTTGTTGTAGTTGGCAAGGATTCCCAACAGGGTGAACGGCTCCAAGCCCTGCTCAGGCTGATCCGTGCTTTGGATGAACTAACACACGACAAACATTGGTGAGCCTTGGTCCATAGTTTTCGTATATCTGCCAGCTGCGAGCCTACCTTCATAATGGATGGAAAGAGGTCTCTTTGAATCATGTACGTGAGGAGCGTCGTCTGATAGGCGCCCGCCGAGACGGCCAGCAGCACCTCGATCGCCTTGTGGCGCAGATCCACTGCGTCGGTTCTCCCGTCAGTTAACCTGAATAGCATCCAGCACGAGAAGATATCCAGGGGTACACACAGTCTGTCCCATTGCGAATAATGCCATCGAGCGTGCTCACAAAGTCTGTAAACACCGTATCAACATGGTCGAGGCCGGCCAGGATGGTGATGATGTCGGAGCTCGGGTGCGAGTGCTTCTTCGTCAGCACGCAGGAGAGGAAGACGCTCAGGGTCTATCGAAGTGTCAGCGACTAGGACACTCTCCTGGGGGGTCAAACTACATGGTCTGTAGCACTACACACATCAAGAGCGTTCAACGGGGCCAAGCCCTTGCCATTCTTGACCGTCGCAATCGCCTGGCTAAAGAGCTCTCTCGTCCGGCCCTCGAGGAGCAGCAGGTCGGCCGGGTGGATGTCGTTGAGGATCCTCCTGAGCGTCGGCCGATCGGGTCGCAACAGGAAGAACTCCCTCCAGAAGCCCTCGGACTTGTCGCCGTCATCATCCTCCTAGCACGCCGCCTTAGATCAGCATGAGCGCATGCCAACAGAGGAGTAGAAGAAACAGTTATACAGCTTGCAGCAAATACCTTGAAGCAAGTTGAGTTTAGCTACACTGTCCTGGACAGGGAGAGAGAGAGAGAGACAGAGTGACAGAGAAAGAGGTGGCTGTGGGCGAACCTTGAACAGGGCCGAGTAGAGCTCGATTATCTTGGGAACGAAAACCTCGGGCTGAGGCTGGCGAGTCAGCGGTGACGCCTCCATGGGATGCGGCGATGGGGGAACGGGGAGCGGCGAGCTCCTGTCATGGCATGGCCAGCGATAAGGTGGACGGGAGGTTCGAGAGACGACGTGGATGTCATTATCGCGGCCCTGGACGGTGGGGTGATATCAATAACGGGAAATTGCACGCCAAGCACTGTACAAGAGCACGGCTTACGTGGCTTGTTCCACAGTGTCTACCTGAGGATCGCACCGTCGCATCCTATTCAGTTGCAAAGCCAATCATGTTCTTCAATTGACTTCCAAGACACGTTTGTGTTGCTTTTGCTCAAGCGTCATATACCAATTGTCCGAGGCTTGCGCTGTGAGAGCTGCTGTACTCGTATTCCTCCTCCTTGATCTTCAAGTGACAGTCAGACTTGCTCCTCATTGCTTTATACCGGATAGGGCTACTAGGTACTAGGTAGGTAGACATCTCAAATGGCTGTAGCGACTTCAAGCCTCGGCAGTAGTAAGCCACAACTCTCACACACCGGAATATCAGCGTAAGAATTAATTCAATGATTTTGTATTTTTTGGGGTGCATGGTTATAAACTTTTTCAGGGAGTTTTGCTTGTAGTAAATGCTTGTGCCTTGTGGCACTATTCCACCAGTCACTCTACCGCAGCAACTCGAGCAACGCCAGTCTCGACGACTTGGAATTATAGCCATACCGCCTTTGCCCATGATACCCGCCATGGGCGACGCGATGCCCTGATACGACACTGCTCGCATCTCCTGCCGAGTTGCTGCCCATTTTCAGGTCCCGGGCCTTTACCCGGACCAGCGATTCAAGAAATAGTCGGCTGCAAAGATGCAGCTCGGCTCGACCCTATGCGCAGAGCAGCCAAAAGCTTTTTGTCGTCTTGGCCCAGTCTTGACGACTTTCAATGACATGGCGTCTGCTCGGCCCCTTCTGACAGCCACTCCCCATTCATACAAATCGTAGTCGTACACACCACCTGGCCTCTGATGTGATGTCAGTGCCGAGGCACGCCGTTTTGTTGTTGTAAAAGTCAAATCGCCGCCAAAGAGGTCATCATCCGATGTTCTCCTCATAGTTCTCATTATGCTTGTTGAAATCCATCTTTTTCACCTGCCATCCGCGCGGCAGTGTTGCATTTAAATCAGGGCTGCGCCACCAGACTCGATGGCCTCGATCTCGCTCAGATCGATGGGGCGGCGGCGGAAGCGGGCAGGCAGCTCGGAGACGTCAAAGGCAACGCCCTTGGGAGGGAGGATAGAGCCGAGCTGGTGGCCAGAGGAGCCGCCAATGCCGGCATCACCACCGCCAATGGTCTTCTGGAGGGGGCCGTGCTGCTGGGCGTGGTCACGGTAGGCGCCGAAGGAGTTGTGCCGGGCAGCCGCATCGCCGTTGCCGTAGTACGCCGTGAAGCCCTCGGGAAGCTTGCCTGAGGGAGAGGCGGGGTGAGGCTGAGGAGTGTGGTCGATGGAAGCTGAGAAGGGAGAAAAAAAAAAAAAAAAAGAGCTCATGTCAGTCCACACAGCGTCCCTCGCCGTCTTGGGTGGGATGAGGGCGATTTGGTCTTACAAGGAATTGTTCGGGGACCAAGGAATCGAATCATGGGAGTCCGCTCGGCGTGGACAGCGGCCTGTCGAAGGGCTCTGGTGGCGAACATGCTGATTATTGTGAAGATGTGGGCGAGGATAGTATCTGGTGGAGGAGAGGCTGGAAGCTGGGTGGCGGGGTTGTGGTGATCTGATATCAGATTGTGTGGGAGGAAGCCTTTAGCAAGATTGAGAAGCGAAATCGAGATTGAGAGTCTGGGGAGGAGGAGTGAGATGGGAAGGAGAATCAGAGACGCTGGGAGAGAGACAGAACAAGAAAGCAGAGTGGATGGTGGGAGGAGTCGCGCGAGAGTGGAGGTATCGCGAATTAATAAAACGAGCAGCAGGACCAGGACCGGAGGGCCGGAGCGCGATAGCAGACGAGGAAAAAATTAGAAAAGTTGGTGCGTAATGACAATGGACGCATCTCGCTGCACGGCGCTCCAATTGGGAAGTGCCGCCAGCAGCCACTCATGCTTTAGGCTGCAAGCACGGCCCTAGCGCGCCCTTCTGACACTTAAAGCCACCTAAAGCCACCTACAGGCCCTACGCGAGAACAGCCCTGAGCGTCTCCAGCGTCGGGTCTCCAGCACCTGCGGCCCCCAGCCCCCTGTAGTTTTGGCGCTGATCCAGCGTTCTTTGTCCGAATTCGGGATCTCGGAGACGGTCGCCCAGCGCTTCGATTCGTCCTCCGCAGTTTGGACAGCGTCCCACCCACACCAACAAACTCCGGTCTTATCAATCCATCATGCCACCAAGACGCATCTCCTGATTCAAGCAGCCGGAACCTGCTCGCGTGCAAGTTCTGCTGCCTGCAGATGCTGGAGAGTATTACTTGTACATCCTGTACTGTTGCATGTCATACTTATCACTGACTCCACCAGAAATCACTCTTGCATACAATGTAAGCAGTGTTACAGCATCTCGAGCAACACGGAGTTGCTGCAAATGTCAGACGCAACGACAGCCGCCGAGCCGACAAGATCAGCCAAGACGCCATCGATGCTCGACGCCCGGGGTTTCCTTTGCGCTTTGCGGAGAGAATCGGAGCAGCAGCGGCTTCATCCCACATGGACAACAACAACAAAGTCACAACACACGAGTCGTTCAAGATGCCCTAAGACGTCCGCTACCGACAGCCATGAGCCCATCGCCATCAGCCAAAGATGACTCGGATGACTTACGCGACCGTGTCTCCAAGCTTCAAACGACCAAGAGACACTGCCCGGCTTATCCTCTGTCATCAATGCCTACGTCCTCGCTTTATAATACAGATAGCAAAACTCCGGATACTCACGACAAGAAGCCACTTGGTTCCCGTTCCGTCGCCCTGCATTGCATGCCCTTCTCCACCTCCACACATTTGCGAACCCGGTCAGCCCTGGCCGGGCCGGCCATGCGCTCGAACCCCGCGCGTTTCTTCAATGCAGTGCAGCATGTTGGTACCATTACTATGTATCCGCCCTCCTTGTCTTTGGTCTCCTCTTCCATGTTGGTTCTGCGCTTGTTACGACGCGTTGCTGCATCAGGTGTGAGTGGGCATTCCCGACACCCGGACATGGGGCCACGAACGTCTGCTGCAGATGTTTGCATGTGCTTGCCGGTTCGTTTGCTGCCTGCGTTTCTGGTGTAGGTACTCGTCGCTGGGAGCTACCTAAACGGATTATTCGGCTTCAAGACTGCAATATCGGCAGCAGTTCCCCATGTCTGTTGTTGCAGTAATGTTTTATTTTCCATATCAATCCTTTGACACCATCATCAGCATTGATCATTCCATCGGGCCTGCTGACAAGAATCATCTACGTACTTGAAAGGTCATTGCTTGCGAATCCCCGAAAGCCGGTCTTCCCCCGGTCTTTTGCTCTGGCCAAGGGCGTATGGCGCAATCCGGACTGCATGGCACGGCACAGGCATCCCCCCCTCCTCCGCCTCCCCTCCTCGTTCAACTTCGGCCTCTACTTTTGTGTCGAGCATCTCTTAACTTACCAATACGTTCCAACGTAGTGACATTCATGAGCTGATATTGCAACGATTTCTCTTTGACCGCTGCAGGCGTTGGGAAGGGAGAGCCCATCAAAGGAAGGCAAGGTAATGTACTCAGGACATAGGAGACGGCCAGAACCTCATGTGGCAAGTGTCCATCTTTCCACTTCAACAAGAATGTGCAACCTCTTCCTCCGAGTGTAGATTCCAGACTGTCGATTCTGCAACGCAATATCAAAGTGTCTCATCTATCCTTTGTTCTGGTATGAACAGAAGCAGTAGCTGATGTTTGCTTCCTTGAATAAACCACCAATCTGCTACAAGCTGACGTGAAGGGCATCCCGAGTTACAAGCACGTAACACACAATCCTCAAACATCAACATACTCTGCGTGATTCAAGTTTTTTTTTCTTTCTGATAATCTCAGGTGCCAAACTCGCAGACGCATATCTTCCGTTACTTAAAGAGTTAACATCATTCGTGATATTAAGCTCAAGTCCAGAATATTCCCAACGATATATCGTGCCGGCTGACGAGTGCAAGTTCCCGTCAAGACCACGTCTATAAGCTGTCGATCGCTCAATTTGCTCCACACGAGTTTGAGAACACCATACTGCTCCCATAAATCCAACCCCATCCGACCCAGAAGAGTATGCCTCCTTTATATACATCCAACTACAGTAATACTGAAACGGAGACCCAATCAAGCCTCCTGTGAGGTGCTGCCTCCTGAAATTGCCGATAGGATCATCCTGTCGTACAATTTCATCTAAACTGTTCAGAGACAAAATTGCAAAAGAAGGGTATTGCGCCAAGCTCGCCCACATGGCCATTGTTTTCGCCATCGTCGTCGTGCGAGTTCTATGCCAGAGACGATGCTCAGTCCAGCCCGCCGAATCGACACCCAACTCCTATATACGCCCGCCTTCAACGACTTCCCGCTCCAAAATCTCAACTTCGCCAAACTCCCCCGTTCGCCGACGCTCCAAGATCCACCGTGTTTCGCCGCTCTCCTCCTCCATCATATAGGAGATGCTGTCTGTCGAACCCTTCTGTCGCCGGTGGCCCTTTTCTGGGCTTGTGGCGTTTTGGCCGCTGCCCATGGCATGCGGATGTGCACCGGATGCTACGAAAGCAGGCGGATCACGCGCATCGCTGAGCGGGGAAATGCCTTCTTGTAGGACATGCGAGCCCATCATCTGGACCGGGGATGTCGAGACCGCCGCCCAGGCTGATGTCACGTCTGTGTCTTGATTCGCATAGTCAGGTTCGACCGACGAGCTGAAGGCGAGGGCCGATGTAGGCATCGCGAGAGTAGGGCTGGCGGGAGCACTGCCACCTTCCGAATCGCGGCTCACAACGGAAAAGGCCGAATTCTTCCGCGTATGGCCGATGGAGGAGGGGAACCCGGCAGGAAACCCAGGCCCTCGCGGCGAACCGGGAAGATCCCCTCTTTCGGACCTCGGGGAGCCGTCCTTGCTCGAGGCCAGGCTGGCTTGGGAACCTCCCCACGCCTTCGATCGCAGCCGGAGGAGGGCCGTCAGGTTCATCTGCTCGTCGCCTCGATCCGCCATCATGGCCAGCTGGGCCAGACCGGGGCTCTGGACGACGGGCGTGCCGCTGATGGGCGGCATTCCCAGGCTCATGAGGGAGTTTCTATTAGAGTATTCCGACCGCTCCGTGATGGGGGTCAAGTTGGGCTCCCTCGAAATCACACGCCCGCTTTTGCTGCGATTGATATTGCTTGCACCTTTGGGACCAAAGAATCCTCCGGCGACGTATGCGTCTTCGGAGCTGGAGCCCGCGTTGTGGGTATTGACCGGGGCAGCGTAGAAACCAAACTCTTGTCCGTACCACCCATCGTAGTCGTTGGCTAAGGCACTAGCATTGGCCTCTGCGATGATGGCATCGTCATCCATTTCGAAATCATCCATATCGTCGTAGGAATAGCCATAGTCATCGTATGCATAGTGAGGCAGCCCATCTGGATCATCAAATCTTGAAGATGCCGCGCCATTGTTGTCGGCGTCGGTGGGAGACTGTGCCAAGGAGCGTTCAAACTCGCCAGATGCCGCCGCTTTCTGAGCGGCTGCGGCCAGAGCAGCTTGATAGGCAGCGATGGGATTCGCGCTGTAAGCCGTCGGCTGAGGAGCAACAATGGTGGTCTCGGACAGCGGAGGC
Source organism: Trichoderma parareesei (assembly GCA_001050175.1). Classification (NCBI taxonomy): domain Eukaryota; kingdom Fungi; phylum Ascomycota; class Sordariomycetes; order Hypocreales; family Hypocreaceae; genus Trichoderma; species Trichoderma parareesei. The sequence goes on along the minus strand of LFMI01000885.1, from coordinate 14,302 downwards.
ATATCGCTTGAAACATGGCCGTCACCGTTACCGTCGGAATGTTCTGGGCTGCGGCTCGTAGAGGCCCGTGTCTCTGCCTGAGCAAGGTCTTGCTGCTCTGACAGTTGCTGCGATTCCAAGCTCGGCTCTGCCTTGTCCGTTTCCGACTGTACAGCCTCTTGCTTGATTTTTCCTTCCAGCGCTGCTTTTGCGGCCGCAAAGGCTCCAGGAAGCGGTCGGCCGTACCGGTCCGTATCATCATTGTCGAATATTGATTCATCAAATGGCACCCCGTCATCCGGGGGACCTGCAGCCAGATCTTCGGCAAACACGCCTCCAAACTCGGCCATGCCTTCGTCGAAATATAGATCGTCATAACTCATCTTCCGGCGCATGGCTTCTGGCGGCGATACGGCTGCAGCGGGTGGTTCAGAACTTGCTTCGAGGTTCAATGTCTGAATAGCTTCTGTAACAGCATCCACTCCGTGAATCCCCAGACCAGATCCTTCGGCGTCGGCACCCTGACCTAGCGGCGCCAGCGTCGAGGGCGGCAATGAAAGCCCGGGAGAGTCCTTGGTCATAGCACAACCAATGACCTCGCCGTCAGGGTCTCGGGGAGTTGCCATGACGCCCAAGTTTTGCGGACTCGTCAGAGACGAGGTCGGATTAGACCGCTGAAATGTAAAGCCCGCAAAGTTTTCCTGGTCGTTATCTGGGTCGCCTTGATCCTCCGTGAACTGTGCCTCTTGCTCATCATATCCGTCGTCGAGATACGGTATTTCCTCTTCCTCGTAATCAGCGTTTATACCCGGGATCCTCTCTTCCAAGCCGTCGTCGTCCATCATGGCGTCGTAGTCAAAGGAATCCTCGTCAAATTCGTCAAAGCGAGAGTCCCTCGGCTCGCCCTCGGCAGCCTTCTTGTCGAGCTCCCGCTGTCGGTGACGCTCTTCCAGCAGCTTCTCCTGCTTGGCAGCCCCTATCATGTCAAAGCTGAAACGAGAAGAGGTGCTCTTCATGTGTCTGGGTATGGATGACAGAGAGACGTTTCTTGACCGGGTTATGTGTATGGAGCCGGCATCCCTGGTTGGGTTGACCACGTCCTGAACGGTAGTCCGAGAGGCTGCTGAAGGGGTTGCTTGCAAAGTCGTGTCATTGCTCTTCAATGTGAGTTCACGAAGGACATTTTCTTCCAGCGGGAAGGCTTGCTCTGCGGTGGAGGACCCCGTTCTGACGGAAGAAACGCTGGATGATTGGGCAATGGTGTGCGAGTTCGTGCTCCCTGACTCTGGACGAGCGGGATCCGACGCACTGCTCACCATGCGGCGTTGTAGCTGCCCGTCCAACGCCACGGAGCCTCGGCTCTCGGCGCCGTCATGAGGGCCAACGCCCGACTCCAGAGCGATATTGGCCAGAGAAGCAGAGCGGATAGCGACGGTATCAGTCGCGGGAGCATTCGTCCGCCGCCTCGGGGCGCTGAAGTCATGAACCCTGGTGCCCTTGATGCGGGGATCATACGTCGGCTCGTCTAGACGGCTGCTTAGCGGCAGAGGCAAGTCATTTGACAGGCCTTGATTGTTCTTTCTCCTCAACAGCAGCGTTGACATTGGGTTCTTGAGAAATGGCAGCCCTTTCTTTCCCTTGAGAGGCTCGATATTCAACACACTACTCGAGGACTGGGATTCGCTCGCCATGCGAGATCCAGAATGCCGCTGACTCGATGATGAGGAACCGGCGAGGCTGTTGACGCTCAGCGAAGCGATTCCCTTTGAACTGCTAGACGTCTTCGGCGATGGCCTCGATGGCGGGTCGGCCCTTTTTGGAGACGTTTGGCCATGGCTTTCGACTTGTTGTGCTTGCGCATTCCGCTGATAGTTGCGCAAGGCCACTCCGCCGATGAAGCTGGAGCCGGCGCTGTATCCCGACCTCTGAGGCTGCGCAGGCAGGCTGACGGTTTGCGACTGCGACTGCGACTGCGGCTGCGGCTGCGGCTGAGGCTGGGGCTGCGGCTGCGGCTGAGGCTGGGGCTGCGACGGCGACGGCGTCTGTTTGTCGACATCTTGCTTGCCCGAGAGGCCAAGAGGCTCCAAGCCGAGGTCGCTTGACGTCACGCGGGCTATCGGCGGCAAGGTCGGCGGCAAGGAGGCGGAAGCGGGCGACGGCTGCTGGGCATCGAGGGGAGACGCCGAGTCGGGGTTGAGGGGCGACTGCTGGTGGCTCTGGAGCGACGAGGGCGAGGACTGGTCGGGAGCGGGCGAGGAAGGGTTCGAGGGCCCCCGCCGGTGGAAGCGCAGGTGAGAGAGCATGTCGTGTCGTGCTGTGTCAGAGACGGCGGTCGAAGGTTGCACAAGACGTCCCAGGGGCACGGTGAGGCCTAGACTCGGAGGATGGACGCGGTGCGGGTGCGATCATAGCTCGCGGCGCCGGCTCCTGGGCATTGTCGGGCACGCCTTGCGCTGGTGACTTTGGATCTCGACGTGGGATTTCGATGCCAGGAGGGGTCCACGAGGGCGATTGCGTCGAGCTGCAGGATCCGTGTCGCGCTTGTCTGGCGCAGTCCGTCCTCGTCTTGCCGCTCTTTTCCTTGCGCGCAAGACTCAAGGCCAACTGCTCGGTAGACGCTCTCCAACGAAGCCGACGCAAAGCAAGTTCCGCGGTTTAGACGGGATTCAGCGCGGAAGAATGCTGGTGTTCTCGCTGTGTGTGTGTGACGTTCTAGGCGCGATCGACAAATGGGCGGTCCCATAAATACAGGTGCAGAATCCGGGCAGGACGGCTGCTAGCAAGCCCGAGGCGAGGCAGAGCCAATCAGAGGAGGCGGGCTGGCACTTTGGCAGGTATCGAGTACTGCCGGGTTAAAGCCCGTCACAGTGAGCCGCTGTCTGGACGCCAAGTACAGATACAGCAGGTCCTAATAAATCGTGGATGATTTCGAGGCGGGCTGCTGCTCAAGACTTGTGTTTATCCTGGAATAATACCTAAGGTACCTACCTCCATGATGAAGGATACCTAAGGTACATACATACGTGTACTGCCTTAAGGTAGGTATCCTGTACATAGGTACCTGTCTGACCACGTGCGCTGGACTCTTGAGTTTACGGGGGAACTTGAGATTCAGGGAAGCTGAGGTCAGCAGCGGTTCCTGGTTGTTTTCATCAACAGAGGCTGAGCCGGATTGACGGCGATGCAAGGGAGGCAGGATTGTAGATAGTATTAGTGTGTACTAGTAACAACGTGTTACTATTCTGGTGTCTCATTGCTAGTTGCCTGGGTAATGAACAAGGGCGTTTGCTGAAGAGACTGAAAATCGAAGTCCTGATGCTAGGGGTCTTGATGGCCTCCCAAAGGCGGAGCTCCAGACTGTGGCTGGCAGACGGGCGACGGTTAAGGCTGTAGGCTCAACGAACGTGGCCGACCTCTACATTCAAATGGAGAATCGAAACTCGGCATCTGCTGTACCACAGATAATTTTTCTCCATGCGTTGCCCTTGCCTAGGTATGGGTTCTGCAAGTCATTTTGCACATCGCCATCATTCCCGCGATCTGCGTAGTGATCGCTGCATTGGAATGCCAACGTCAACAATGATCCTCCCTGGTCATCACCCGCCTGCTGTTGTATGTACATGTATGACTACCGGAGCACAACTGGACCAACGGATCAAAAAGATGACATCCCTTTCAAAGGTCAGAACGAGTACAGTAATACAGGGACCGCCATCTCACTTGAGTGCATGTGAAGCTGCAAGGAACCCGGGCCGGGTTCGGCAACTGGCGCTAACCGGCTCCGCCTCACCGGCAGACACTACCGACGGACCAGTTCTAGGCTTGTAATGAATGGAGTTGTCAGCACTGATGGGCTGGCAGAGTCAAGCAATGTGCTGTTGCAGCTCTATCGGTTTCAACGCAGAATCACCACCGTATGGAAGCCAACTTCTCAACGATTCGTACCTGGTGTGCATTTAGCCAGATGCGCCGTCGCTGACAGACGGCAAAAAGCCACCTCCTCTACATACAACAAGCGTGGCGATTGGATTGTTTGATCGACGCTATTCTGCTGCTAGAGGGTGGTGGCACACTGCCCGACTGACCCAGAGAATGCCGGTTTGACACCTCTGACGCTCTCTCCAGATTCTACAGTATGCTGCAGCCTTTCTCACAACTTGAGGTTCCCATGTAGTGACAATCCCACCTGTCAAGCCCGTATTGAGGCTGACGATGCCTTGACTCCCCATCGGCCTTGGAAGCCTCTCCAGGGGTTCGCGTCCAAGCCTGGCGCTCCAACAGCGAGGTTCCGTCGCGTGCCCCTTTTCCAGATGGAGTTGGACCAATTGCTGTGCAAGTGCAAGGACAGGAACTCCGGGTTGAACCAGCGCATGAGGATCTCGATGCAACTCATTTTTCATTCGTCCAACTCGCTCAATTC
>LFMI01000094.1:0-12944 GCA_001050175.1 Trichoderma parareesei | reverse complement strand
CCCCCCCCCCCCCCCCCCCCCCCCCCCTTTTTTTTTCCCCCCCTTGGAAAACCGTCAGCAGACTTGAAATCGCCGATGTCAGTGACCCATGTCTAGCCATGTCAGCAGGCAAGCCCGTACCTGTTACTCCATGTTGGGTGGCCGCCTCGCTCGGAGACGGTGAAACTGTTCCTAGATGAACATCGTCGCCTATCACAAATGATACGATGCTTCTCCCTTTTCCACAGCCGATGTACGGGATCCATGATTGGGCGGCAATAATGCCTTGCAAGTGCCGGGAAACTCCCCGTTTGGAAGGGATGGGCTGTAAACTGTAACCCGGCCACATGCACTCTCTCTTTTTATGACAACAAGGCTGAGATAACGGCGTACATACATGCCTACACAAGGGGGGAGGGGGAGGGGGTAGAAGAGACATACTCCTCGTGCGAGCAAAGTCTTTCACCCAACAAAGACATTGGAGTATCCACAGACCGACGGAGAAGAAGGACCCGTGATGATATTACTTCGGCCACTCCCCTGGGGATTGGGTGAGCATGTAATCTGACCGATCGACTGGAGTGCATCTTGGCATCCCTGGAGCTGCGCCGCGCTTGATATCGGATAACTTCCAGTTGGCTGTTTCCTGCATGGCGTTGTACAGTTGGTACAGGCGCTGGTCGCAGTACATGTGCATGCAGTCTAGTACGGGAGTAGTACTATGCACATGCTTGATTCTTCTACCAACGTAGCTAGGTACTGAGCGAGTTTTCATCTCGTGTCGAAGTGGCAATTCGTATCGGCGACCAGTCTGACAGGACGCCGTCCACTCGACTTTTAGGGGCGACTAGGAACCCTAAAGCTTGATGAGATTATTACTTTTTGACATCTGACGGCGCCCAGGGGCATGACAGTCGTCACATGAGCCAGCGTATCTGGATCAAAGTAGAGCGGTGTCGATTCCCGTGCCGCTGCTTGGCTCCTCACGAGGGATATTGGCGGGTGTGTGAGAAGCGTTGGGTCACCCCAGCTGTGGAGGTGACTTGTACAAGAATAGTGGTACTAGCTGTAGTTGCCTTGCATGATGTGGTCGGGCTTCGGGGAGTGAAGTTGAGAAGGTGTTAGGCTCGCCCGAGACAACGAGCCATTTGACATTGGAGCTGGCTGGCTGCAAAGTAACGATGCCAACAAGGTCACGCCGTACGAAGTTGTGGCCGGAGTAATTCAGAGGTGGTTGTATACTTGTATTCACATGAAGACGTCTCTCCCTTGGTGGCAGCTGACATTCGGAGTAGTTGCGATAGATACGGGGTGAGTGTGGTCCCGGTCCGGCGTATCCATTCCTAGACTCTTGTCAAGAGCCCAACTTGATCCGTTCGAAGAGACACAAGCAGGAAATGATGTCACCGTGATTGCTGAGCACTCGCAAATTGCTACCATACAGGTATTAGCTGTATGTAAGTATGATTGATAGAGAGACGAAAACAAGATTTACATCTCGTATTAGAGACTCACAGGGGAGGACCACTCAGGTATACGTTCGGTGTAGACTGGTCAAGTCTACAACAGCAAAGTATACTGTGTAGGGTGGTTGAGATTACGGGACTTGAGAATGAGTATCTGGTCCAAAGGTTCGAGGTGACATAGAGACACATACAGGTAATCACAGGCCACTAGAGTTGGATTAATTTCCAACAGCAGGTTCTGTATAGGATATGATTGATCATTAGATTGCTCAAATCACTCATCTAAAAAGTTACAGAAGAGTAAAACAAGTAAAGAGGCACAATATAGATATTGAATCCTCCACGAAGTCGCGGTTGAGCGTACTGAGCTCATGAGGACAGGCAGTAGTTCGGAATTTTGCAGGAGCTCTCTCTGCTGGACACTCGAACTTTGGGGTATCAGATGAAATTTTTCTGTATTTGAAAAGAATTTCCGTGCTGTGTGATGGGTGTGAGACAGACCAGGGCTTTGCCTCGTTTTCACCGCCATTGTTTGGGGTTGCTCCAGGAATGGACCGTTAGTGTGCAATTCCAACTGACAGTTTATGCCCTCTGATTCTCCCTCATGACAGAGTAAACAGAACAAAAGAAAAATAGACGATGAAATATCGAGAGAGCGAAGAACAACAACTGGGAATCTACTTTGGAATGTTTGTAGACGCTCTTGACATTCACCTGATGGGCAGGAGGCGTATTTGAAAACCGGCTCTGTTATATTGAGGAGTGAGAGCAATATACATGTACATACTATACTAATAATTTCACGATTTCAAGTCGACTCGAGAGCATCTCTTATTATCTCTTATTTGACTGTGACTACCAAGAGAGCAATTACGTTCTGTTGGGTGTCCTCGGGTAAGGTATGGTTTTTGGTTCGAACTGGTTTGATCATGGACAAGTTAGAGACGCATGAGCATGAATCATGTTGGTGATTTCTCCTCTCCATCAGACAATCTATTACAGTAGTGGGCAATACGTCTACCAAGCATTCATCTCAACCCGAGTTGAACCCGAAGTCGCTGCATAATCATTACTACTTATTGCTGAGATCGATGTGCATGTATTCTATAGATCACAAAGCGATCAGATATCAATCTTGACACCTTAGTTCAACATCACAGCAGTCAATTGAAGCCCCCCTCTGTAAGCTGCCACCGCAGCCGCTGCGATCCGAGCCTCGGAGAATCGGACCACCGTTCCGGCGCCGGTCTCCCGCAGCCCCTAACGCGCGAGTTGCGCCTTGGCTTCCCAGCTGGGGCTAGCGGTGACTTGTCATCAAGGCTGAGGCGAGATTCTCGTCGAATTGCCTGGCACCTGTCACAGGCTCGCCAAAACCACCCAAACATACTGACTGCTTCACCACCAGCCATTTGTCGTCCGAGTCCTGCCCTGTCATGCGTGGTCAGGCGCTCCACCGATTCCCATCCCGGCGAGTGCTCAAGCGTCGCCGTCACCATGGGCTCAGGCTCTCCCTCAGGCTCTCCCTCCGGCTCCCCCTCCGGCTCACCCCCGGGCTCGGCTCCGGCTCCGGCCCAGCCCGTCCAACCACCCACCAAGCCGTGCCACAACTGCCGCCGCCAGCGGCTCCGATGTGATCGCTCGTACCCACACTGCAACAAGTGTGCCGCTGCCGGCAAGGAGTGTCTCGGCTACGGCAAGCTGTTTCGCTGGACGGGCGCCATCGCCAGCCGTGGGAAGCTCGCCGGCAGGACTTCGAGCGCGCCGGTGGAGGCAGGGGCACTGGAAGAGACTGATGCCGGGGCCGGATCCGGATCCGAGGGCAACGGGGTGCAAGACGCAGGAACCTCGCCCAACCTGGTATTCAGGAGGGCGTCGTCGGCAGTCTCAGGGACGCCAGGATCGCCAGGATCGCCGACATGGCCAGTATCCCCCCGGCGGCCTGCCACTGCCACTGCCTTGGCCTTGAACCGTCCCTTTGTATCGACGTCGCCAACGGGAATCTTCTCCCATCCCGCGTCTCATATTGCCGGTCCGAGCATTTCTCGAACGCCGGTCGATCCTCTGTTTCAAGATCTCAGCCCTTCTCATCGCTTCTACCTTGACTACTGTGCGTATTGAATGAATCTGAATGAGTCTGGATGAGTCGCAATTGGCTATTCGGCTTTCATGTCGTCGCTGGGCTAACGTCACCCCACGCCAGTCACGACTCGCGTATGCAAAGACCTCGTCTCCAACGATATGCTAGGATTCAATCCCTTCCGTAGCCTGATACCGCTTACTGGCGCTCACCCGCTGCTGCAGCACATTATCGTCGCAGCCTCGGCGGCGCACATGTCAAACCTCATCAGCATGGGCCTGCCCTTTCCAGATGATGGCGGGTTCATCCCCGCGAACCGCCCCGCGGCCTCGGCCAAGGCACTCAACGATGCCTTGGTCGCCAAGCACACAGCGCTGAAGCTCATGTCCGCCGCCATTCAGAATCTCCATGCAGTCGATGGTGATGTCGTGCTAGCAGCATCCCTCTTCTTCATCAACGTGGAGTTGATTGAGTCTGGGAAGCACGGCTGGAGGGCACATCTCGAAGGAGCAGCCAAGATCATGTCCTCCTTGCAGCTTACCCAGGCCTGGGATAGCTCATTACGGGACTATCTACTCTCCGATTGCTTTATGTGAGCCTCCTTACCCCCCCTGACCTTTCTCTTCTTCCCTCATAGCGTAACCTTCTCTTTCCCTTTCTTCTGACTGACCGCCCAAGTTACTTTATCCTCGCTTCAGCATTCATGCCGGCCCGGTATGCCACGTCGCTCCAGTTTGAGTCTTCTCAAATCCCCTTTGTGCTCGGAAAGACGGTGGCGAACAGCTATCTATGCTGCCCACCGGAGCTAATGGAGATATTACACGCTGCGTCCCAACTTTCGAGTGAATTGGTCCATGACCAGACCAGCGAAGAAATCACCGCGGCTGCAATCACACTTGTCAATCGTGCCCAAGCGTACGATATCTATTCATGGGCGCGCGACACTTCAGGAGTACTCGAACTGCCAAAGGATGTCATGAAAAGCCGGATGCACGCGGGTGCCAGCCACCGTCTGGCTGCGTGCATATATATATTGCAGGCAATCCCGTCTGCTGGAGAGAGGCTTGGTCCAGCATTTGCCGCCTTCTTGGCGGACGACTTGATGGCACATCTGAACATGATGCCTGTGGACGACCCCAACTTCAAGGCAACCACATGGCCGACGTTCATTATAGGCGCCGAGACGAGGGAGCCGGAACGACAGAAGTTTGTCATGGAAAGGCTACGGATAATGACCACCGTTTGTCCATGGGGCTTCATCCATACCGCCATGGAAACGCTCCAGGTAATCTGGAACCTACCGGATGAGGAAAGGGGATCCAAGACCTGGGTACAGATGCTCAAGGATCCGGAGATGAATTTCTTGATCGTCTGATTTCCTGACATGCCGGGCCGTCATCTCGCATGGAGCATAGGACGGTCAAAGGGTCAAGGGACCGGATGAAGCCTCTTACACACAGCCTTGATGTGCTTCCGATATCCTCCGGGACAGATCTTTTGTTGATGGAGCTTCGTTTCATCAGATGTTCATGCCAAAACCTGGCTATAAGTTGCCGACGGACGGGTCCGGGGATTTCCGGCTGCGGCTGGCCGGAGGACTCATTGTCAAGGTTGGCATATAGCAGTACTTTTTGCTGTCCTAGCATCAGCATGCTGAAATCCTGCCATCTCAGGATAGGCGTCTTCATGATAGACATCCTGTACTGATTACTATTGTCTACAATGAACTTGGCGTGGCCGGATCTGTTACTGCCATGCTCGTCATCATGGCGGTGCCTCGACCTCTTCAGTCTTCTAGATGAAGAAATCGAAGATGAACATGGACAAGAAGCCTATTGGGCACTGCTTCAACATGTGCTTCGACAACCCTTCACCAACACTGCTCAAGTGGTAGCTGTCCTCGATACAACCGCCAACACGATCCACAGTCCTTCCAGGACGGCAAGCGCCTTTGAAACACTCAGAGAGGCCGTAGAGCGTCATTAGGAAACAATCTTCACACGGAGATGGCCCACTTCTCTCTAAAGCTGCCTGACCTCTTCCTGGGAGGAAATCTTCCACTTCTGCGGCCGGGAGAGCCATTGCGTCTTACCAGAGACATGGTTGGAAGCCTTGTGGCTCATCAGTCTCTTTTGCACTTTCCAAGATCATATTCATGGCGCAATGGGTATCACGACTGTGGCATTTGGTATGGCTCCGAGCAACGGCATCCTCAGGCCGTTCGAATGTATCTTGCGGCACCATTTTCATCTTTCGACGAACTCAGTGCGGAATTTGACTTGGAATATACTGGTTCTTCAGTTGATTCTCTTTACATACCTTCGGTGATATGGGAAACTCCTCACATGACGATTGGGCACATGTCCGGTGAGGCAAGCCAAACGTCGCTCCCGTCAAACCCTTTTAGCACAAAGCAGCAGGAACAAGCAAATCAAGAGCATCACGGCGCCGTCGTAGTCTCCACGAACAAGGACATTGACTTCCGCCAATCGGGCGACCCAGGAGGAACATTTCTTCACGATCAACTGTCCCGAAGCCTGTCCTGCAGTTTTCCTTTCACGCCAACGCTACAACACGACCAGATCCTGGCCGCCAATGGAGCCCGTCCCATGCTTAGAATTCTAGGTCATGCGCCGTGAGCTCATCTTGGGAAAAGTTGACGCTGGAAGGCAGACGCGGAGGGACGATGCTGCTCATGGCACGCCCTGGAACTCGACAGGACGCAAGGGTCCGCACCACTGCTTCCCGATCTGAAGCCCGAAACTATGCAGCGAGAGATGCTGCGAGAGACAAACATGGTCTGTTTTCTTCTAAGAAAAGGCGGCGGCGAGGCACCGGCTGTGAGGACGGGGCTTTGGGGCTGCGGCGCATCTCAACGGGGATCCTGGTGTCAAGGTGCTTCTACTGTGGATGGCGGCTTCTGTTGGCCGGCAAGGAGCTGTATCTTCTCTGCAACGATACGCAACAGGATTTCGTACAAGTGTGAATGCTTTGTGGAGAGGGCTTCGTTCAAGTTGGACGGTTGGGGGAGCTTGAGGGGGTGTCTGAATGGTGTCTCTGCGGGGTTTGGGCGGTGGGAGACGATGGAGTGGCCACTTGAGGATGTGCATATCTGATGCGGAAGCGAGGAGATCCTCATATCACTGCTTCATGGTTTCATAGAGTAGACAATCATGATACTGTAGATTCAAATGTAATAATGCTGCACTGGATTGGATGATAATCTTCGTGAGGGCATAATGAAGTAGTGGAATGGGGACCTTGGTAGAGAGATACAATCTCTCAAAACTCACTGTGCACAACTATCTACGAGTTGAACAGCAGTATGGCAGTCTAGATCTGTAAGTGAACTGATATATTAGACATCAGTATCATGGCAAAAGCAACAGAAATGCGCACTACTCTTGTTTGACTCAAAAGGGCAGCATGCGTAGGTGCTGGCTGGCCAAAGGAAATTCCAAAAGCTCGACACTTTTCGTGGATCTTGCTCTCTTGGTGGGAGAGAACAATGATAGATGCTATCTTTATCAAAATTTATCATTTCCTTGCCATATCTGAGCTATCTCGAGGTGAATCTGCTTGTACAGCTCCTCAAAACACACTTCACCGACATTGTCGCACGTGAATTGCTGACGCGTAACTAAAAGCCTCGGTAAGAACTCGAGAATTAACAATCTCTCTCGTCCTCTCCATCGTATCGTAGCCTCACACTGCGTAAACGAGATGCGTCACTGTGCAAGCACCTGATTGGATACGCTGATGCAATGATGCATCAGCGTGAAACAAGGGGAGAAACAGTCTCTTGACGGCATTGAAACCTGGAACCCGCCGCCAAGATATCCATCAATAGTACTCCGTACCAAGCGGCTTCAATAGGCCTGAGATTAAACATCTCAGTAACGCGAGTTCAAGCTTATAGTCACATGCAGTGACGCCACCGTCGCACAAGCGCGCTGTGAGGCAATCGATTGATGCAACCAACACCACGGCAGTCACTTGACTGGATGATGCTTCAGAAGGAGCCTGTACTAGCATGACTGTCATTGGCTGGACTTTCAAGGACTTCCCGGGAGGGTGTCTTGAGCCAAAGGGCAACAAGCTCTCTGAAATTGAGAGGCCGAAGAAGTTCCTTTCAGAGAGGGTGTGCGGCCTTGTTCTAGAATGGCACGGCGCAATTAGGCGGTTCGTGAATAGAAGCCCGTTCGCAACGGCGGAGGATCAGCCAAAAGAAGCGAGCTGTTACTGGCACAATGGTGTGCAGCTTTCGCAAATTGTTCGACTTGAGTGGCCCTCAAAGGAAGATCCTTTGACTTTGCCGAGCCAGTGGGATCATGTTGAGCTAAAGACGGAGGGAAGCTGTCATGAGGCTTGCCCGTGGTTACATGGGGCATCAAGCTTCTGCACGCTGCTGCAAGCCGCGCAGCCGGCCGGAGGGTGATTTGCATAAGGGCCGCTGCAGGCGATCCCGCGTGCGCATCTGATGCAAGGCGGGCCGGCGCCCGATATGGCGGAGGCTGGATGCGGTGCGACTCTGTGAACGACGAGGAGCAACGGCTCTTGCGACTCGGGAACTGCGTCGGTAGTAGGGTCAGTGAAGCCCGGCATGCAATGACAAAAGGTAGGCATGTATTCGTAGGCAAAACGGCACGCGAGTCTGCCTTTACCAGAGAGACGGGACACTCGCTCCACAAGCAGGGCGGGGATGCGCAACCACGACAATGGTCCAGAGCCAGACAAGCACGCACTCGTACTAAGGCATGTCATATATGACGATCGCGCGTTCACCAAGATGGCATAACAACAGGGAGGGGCTCCTGGGTAGGGCAGAGAGTAGCCTCGGGCAAAAGGGGAACGGGAGAAGTGCATCTTTGGACGGGCTCTCGCATGTGCCTGTGCATATCCGTCGCATCCAAGATTTTGGCGGATGGGGTCAAGTCAGAGGAGAGGCAGCAGCCCGCGAGGCGACGTAAGGAACCGGGCCTGCTATGGATGGTGTAGAGAGTATCAGGTACCGAGGCATAATGCTGTGGTATTGTGGCCCGCATGGCGCCACTTGGTGTTGCGCAGGGCGGGCGAGACCTATCGGCGAAGCGAGAGGAAAGGGATGTTGAAGCGCCCAAGAGGCTGGACATGGAGGTGAGGGGCGGGTTGGCGCTTGTGGCCGTGACGGACGAACTGGTGGGCGGTGATGGCGATGGTGGTTGGGCCAAGCTGCTGCGACGGACGAGGGAGGCATGAATGGCTGTCCCAGGATTGTATCCGGTGGTGTTGTCCAGGGAGAGGACAATGCGAAGTAGACGATGCCGTTGGATGAGAATGATGGTGATGATGATAATGGCGATGCTGATGAAGATGATAGACAGATGAGAGAATGGCGGAGAATAGGCGGAGGAGGTGAAGAGGTGAAGAAGGGAGAGGTGGAAAGGACTGAAGGTACCTTGATACTTCATGTACATGCATCTTGCAGGCAATTGATTGCGATGGTGCCGCTGCGGCAGGAGCCTTGGAACGGTCTTTCCCAGGCCAGGAGGAGGGGCCCGTCCCAAGGGCAAGAGCGTGAAAAGCAACGCCCCTCGTGATCGCCTCTCTTTTTTTCCCTTTTCCCTCCTCTCGCCCTCGCTTCTCCTCCTTGGCTCACCATCCGTAATTAATTTCCCCTTCTCCAGCTAACGTTTGGCGCTGACCGTCACACACCATCTTCTGTCCGTTTGGCTTCGTCCCGGTTCCCCCTTCTGTCTCAGAGCCAGCTTCCTATCCGGTCAACGATGGTCCGTATAACATGGTCTGGTTCCGGCCGGTTCCGTCTTCATCCTCCAGCGTGGGAGAGAGAGGGTGGGCGGCGGTTTGCGTTGCGGCGTCTTGTCAGTGACGAACAGCAGTTCCCGTATCTTGCAGACTGATCTGATGCGACGCCGAGGCCACCAAGTCGACCGTGACCCCGAGCATCTCTCCAGCTTGTTCCGTTACTTCGTACCTCCGGGTACATGTAACAGGGCCGCTCTGCTCCGTGTTCGTAATACCAACGAAGCAAAGCAGTTTGCAATCTCGGTGACGGTCCAGCAGGAAAGACCCCGCGAGCCATGGATTCAGCCTTTTCGAATCTTGCTGGGCAGCTCGCCCACCCTCCCTCTCAGCCAGCCTCTTATCGACGAGCAGGAAAACGACAGCGCCAGACTAGATTGCCATCTCGATGGGCGGAGCGCAAAACAGCCCCCAAAGACCTGCCTATTACCCGGCGTGCAGCGGTTACCCCTGCAGTGATTGCATGCTGGTAACCGTCAAGATCAAACGGCCTGGGGCTAGCTATTCGACAATGCTTCTAGTGCCATGTGATTGGCAGCCGTCCACAGCCCTTTGAACTCTGATTTCTAGCCGCATGAATATGCGAAAAATAGCTCCTGGCGGCGGGAGTGTAAACAAGCGCGGAGGAGGTCGACCCTTGCGGCTGGCATCGCACTCAAGCTGTTCCGAAGTCGAGGTTCGGTCACTCCAGGTTGCTGCTTGACAGACTCGGAGGGCATTTCAGACACCTTCTGGCTAGTGGAACGTGGGGTCGACTGCAGGTCCATCCATGCCTCAGACTCGCCTCTGGACGCTATTACTTGGCCGCCCGCACCGCTGGAACCGGGCTGCCTTCAAACAGGCCACGCAAGGCCGTGTCCCGTCACTGGCGCCGGGCCATTCACCTCCTCGACCAGCCGTTTGAGCCTCCGTTTGGGCTTCTGCTTTGAGCTGCGACTTCGTTTCGCTCTCCCCATCGACAGCAGAATCACACGCCTTCTTCACCATTGCCGAAGCACGGCCTCCGTCACTGCTGCGGCTCCTACGGTGAACGTCCGCCAGCCGCCGGCCAGAAGCAACGACCGCATCTAAAAACCCCCCCACGATCCTGATTCTCCAATCACAAGCTCCCTGCCTGCTCAGAGATCCTTGGATAAGGTCTGCGCCAAAACCTGGCCACTCCGGGGGTTCGGTCTCAAACCACTCGCGCGCCGCCGGCTCTTGATCCAATCTGCGTTGTCATGCAAATCACTGCCGTCATCATCCCGAGACCATGACCCTCGGTGCATCGAAACTGCCGGACAAGACGCCATCGTCACTCGAACATTCATGCGCAGTCCTCATCTCTCTCTCCGTCGCAGCCCCCATCGTCCTACGGCATCATCGATCCGACTTGCTGTGTCGTCCACACCCACCGCCGTTACCATCGTTGTCCCATCCACCAGCCTCGACTTCGATTCTATAGCCATTCATTCGCCTTGCTGCCGCTGCTAGCCTCGTCACCGCGCCGCGGGTGGCTCTCCCTGTCCAGGAGGCGCCGTAGCGCCTTGCACGACAGCCAGCCATGGCCACCACAAACGCCGTGCCAGACACGCAACTGGGGCTCAGTGCCGAGGAGATCCAGCTGCTCCGGCAGGGCCAGGCGGCTCTGGGAGGCGGCGGGGGCTCGGCAAGCTCTCGGGCAGCCAGCAGAGCCAGCAGCCAAGGCCTCTTGATGCTGGACAGCACATCGCTCTCGGCTCTGGGGCGATACTTTGATCGATTGATGGCCGGCATCGAACAAAACATCCGCTATCTCAGCGAACAAGCCCAGATGTTCACTCAGGTCCAGTACGACCGAGCCGGCAACATCATTGACGGCGCCGATGCCGAAATCGCACGCTATACGGATATCCTACGGCAGCTCGATGAACTCGAGGTCGATTTCGACAGGATAGCCCACATCAAGGAAATCGTCAAGGGATACAGATCAAGGGTTGAAACACTCGAAAGAGACTTGGAGAGCAGCGGTGGCTCGTCAAGTCGACACAAACATTCACCGTCACATCACCACAAGCACTCCCACAAGCACAGCTCCTCTCGCCACAAATGATGGAGGGTGCCAATTGCACCATGTTTTTTTCTTATTACTGTTCTGTTTTTCTTCCTCAATCGGGCTGGCCAGAGCGACCTGCAGCCAATTGCTTTGACGGTCAAAACTTCGGACTCCGGGATTCACTGTATGAGATGACGGGGCATTGTGGGCTTGCCATGAGAGGAATCCCCGAACTCTGGAAGCTATCTGGCAAGTTTCCAGCGGACAATATTGGACATTTCACCAGGGAACACGAAGTAAAAAAAAGTTTTGCTTCAGTTGCCCTAGCAGGCCAGATTGGGGCAGATTGTGTATCGTTCTCGAGATTGCGGGTTTACGGCAACGGAAGTTCTTTACAGATGGGTGAGGCCTCGCGGCTGGGCAAGAAGGGAAAAGCCTCACGGCTCGTCATTCAGTCTTTGATTTGGGTATTGTTGGTTTGGCGTTCAAGTTGCGGATTGCATTGATTTCGGATGGTTTGCTGTTCTTTTATTCGTGTTTCTTCTCCTCACCCTTTGGCCATATCCTTTGCTACATTACAGACGCTGTTTATTCATCTTGCCACGCGATTTTACTCCCCAAACCAAGAAAAGGAGGGATTGGGATTGGGGGTGCCGCATGCATGTATGTTGGGATTGGCTTGATTCACCAATGCAAACGAAGAAGACACATGGATATTTTTTTTTCTTTTTTTTCCAGCGATACCGAAGATACGGCGTTTGCGGTTTTGTTGCTATTCATTTCTTCTTCTTATACCCTTGGGCAGGATGAGTCGGGGAGTGGTTTTTGTCTCCCGTCAGGCGTCGACAGAAAGAGAGGCACAAGCTCGCCTTGATCAGGCAGCGAGCAGCCTGAACGGATGGTGTTTCGACTCTTGGCTACCGGGACGCAATGCATCGATCCCCTCCCGCGGGATGGGGGATGGACCGCTGCTCACTCGGACGAGCGAGGGCGGTATGCGGGATGCATCGAGATGCGTTGCTAGTCATTGCTGAGTCTTCTAGAGTAGTGGACACGTAAAGTTGGGCCGGCGCAGCTACAAAGGCGCCGGCATAATCAGTTCCTCGTCCGTCTCCCACTTGCCCCTCTGGTGGTCGACTGTCAATTTCGGTGTAGACCGGGATGGTGGTTGGCTGTGGAGTGTCAGTCACCGCATCGATGGCTGCATGATGCAGTTGTATCGATCCAATGGATGAAAAGCGTGGGGAGTAAAGGAAAGCAGAGATGGAAAAAAAAAAAAAAAGGAGAGACGAGAGCGATTTCATCATCACCGCGTCGGACTGAGCCGGAACAAAGTGGGAGAGGTTTGTCTGCCATGGTGGTGATTGGGCTGCTGGAGGGGAAGCGCATATCAGAGCTGCCTGTTTTCCCCCTCTTGTGTCTCAAATTATGATATAACAGTGCATCATGGGGGGATAAAACAGGAGAGGTCATGTCTTGGCTCTGGCTATGATCTGAGATTCGTAAAAGAATTAAAAATAAAATAAAAAATTCCAGTTTCGGCGTCTCAAGTCTGGGGGATACCTATAGAGAGAGGAGGAAAGGGGGGGAGGAGGGGGGGAGGAGG
>LFMI01000008.1:0-13635 GCA_001050175.1 Trichoderma parareesei | reverse complement strand
GCTGATTTTGGCTGTTTGGGTGGTGGGACGGGGGGGTGGAAGGCTTGACGCGTGGTAGTTGGGATTGTGGAGGGTGACTTTTGGTTTGATCTTCGTTTGGAAGAGATCTGTTGATTAGTAGTCTAGTGTTTTGGAGGTTTGGGATCTTTAAGGGGGGTTGTTTGGTAGGAAGTGCTGTGAGGGGGGATGCTTTATACGGGTTACATTTGTAGATATCTCAGATATGTCTGGCTGTTTTTGTATGTTTCGTAGTGAATACATAGTCAGGTTGTGAGAGGAATCTTGAGAGCTGATGACGGGGCTTCTGAGAGTGAAGATGGGCAATAGGACGTTGAGTTGTGTATGAGACAAGGGTATCATCTCCCTGGTGAGATGCCAGATCCAAACTGACGGGAATGAGCAATTGCGAGCTCCAGTTAGGTCAAAACGGATATGTAAACTGGATGGGGTAGTGAGAACCGGTTCTTGTTCAAGTAAGGTACGGCTAACGAAGTGAACGATATCATGTTAGTCAAGTCCACATTTGCACGCAGACGTCATAGTGAGCTGACAGTCGAGCACGTAACTCAAGGTTTACTCTTTGGATTCCACGTTGCTGTGGATGTGAGCATGTTCAATTCAGAGTAGATCAAGAATATGATATCATCACCACGATGTGCGAGCTTATATTGAGTGAAGCTGGCCTGCTTCTATATTCACCCGTGTAGTGATTGTGCGGCGGTGGTTGTCGTCGTTGGGCGTGTCCTACGAAGCACTTATGAGGTCGAACCTGATTGCGTGAAATGGCATTTTCCCGCCCCCGAACGAGGACCACAAGTATCAGGTAAAGAAATCCGATAGGGATACAAAGAAGACAAACAAATCAAACACAATTATGAGATTAAATATATTTCACTCTCCCAGAGATCGACAAACTTCCGCATCTCACGCATCACAACTATAGATGTCCACAAGCGGCTGATAAGCCACAAGCGGGCAGCGGCACGCAGCCGGCTAAGCCACGGAACACTGCCGAGTCCAATCACGTGCACCTCTTCAACGACGTGCGTCATCCGCAGCTTTATCGGTAATATCATAACGTGGCATCAAGCTCCAGCTCTGGCATTTGTTAAGCAAGTCTCCCAACTTGCGGCTTCAACGGCTCATCAGCGGTTACAGACTTGAAGATGGAAATGTAGGCATCTGGAAGCAGCACACGATCCAATCGAAGTTCCAACTCTTCGTTTTCCCGAAATGTTCAAGCTGCGGCTGGGCTGGTACGCCGGGGTATGTGCTCTCATATGCTCTACTGAAGCTCATCCTCAAGCTCTCATCACTATCAGATATTCCATATCAGATGTCATCATCAAACTTTGAAAGGCTAACACAATCGACTCACTCAGATCTCGACAGCCCTGGCGGGCGCCGTCGTGCTCTCGGCATTCCATCAGCGCGCCAACTTCTACTCGGCCATGGTCTATCTTGCCCAGAGCAACTTCTGTCTGCTGGTGCGTGAACCCTTGATCCTCGCCGTGGCAAACTCATGCGTGTGCTAACTCATCGTGATATATGTCATAGGTTCTGGTCAACTTCACGTTGCTGCTGTACAGCAGCTTCATCTACGCCTTGACGCAGCTATGCTTCGGCACGCTGCGCGCAATCGAGGTCGAGCAGCTCACCGAGCGAGCATGGTTCGCCATCACCGAGACGTGTCTGGCCATGACCATCTTCCGCGAGGAGATTGGGGCCTGGTTTCTCGTCATGTTCACGGCGCTGGTCACGGGCAAGGTCTGGGGATGGATCGGCGATGGTCGCGTTGAGTTTCTCGAGCAGCAACCTCCTGCGAATCCGCGCCTGTTTCATCTGCGGCTTAGCGTCTCTCTTGCCGCCAGCTTCCTCTACGACATCTGGATCCTTCGCTACGCTGTCAACACCGTCATCCAGCAGGCCAGGCCGAACATGATGGTCATGTTCCTGTTTGAGTTTGCCGTCCTGGCTACCTGTTCCTGGAGAACGGGGGCTCGGTACTTGGTGTCGCTTACGGAGCAGCGCATCATCCACATGCAGACGAAGAAACGCCTGATGGAGCGGAGAGAGGAGGTCAGGCGACAGCGAGAGGCCATCATCCGTCAGCGGGAGCAGGCTGCAGCGGCTGGAGAGCCAGTGCCGGAATCTCAAGAGCCTCTGCCAGATCCAGAGGACATTGATGAAATGGACATTGAGGTGCCGGGCTGGGCAGCAAAGGGTGAGCTTGTTCTCTGGCTAGACCTGATTACTGGTAAGAACCTTCTTTGGATTACTTTGTGTCTTCAATCTCTAACGTCCACCGACAGATATGGTCAAGCTGGGCATCTACGTCTCCTTCTTTATGATGCTTCTCATGTTCTATGGCCTTCCTATCCACATCATGAGGGATCTGTTCATGACGACACGCGACTTCCTCAAGAGGCTCAACGCACTCCTTCGGTACAGACGGGCTATCCAAGAGATGAACAAGTATCCGGATGCTACTGAGCGCGATCTCGCGCAAGAAAACACGTGCATCATCTGCCGTGAGGAGATGCACCTGTGGGATCCCGAGAACAACGCGGGCACTATCGACCGCGTGCGCCCCAAGAAGCTTCCATGTGGCCACATTCTGCACCTTGGATGCCTCAAGAGCTGGCTGGAACGGCAACAGGTCTGCCCAACATGCAGGAGACCAGTCACGGGCGAACGCGCTCAATCTCCCAACGCTCGCCGCGCCGCTCTCAGGCTCCAGTTCGGCCAGGTGCCGCGACGGGGCCCGGGTGAACGGGGTAATGGCAACGACGACGCAGATGACGACGACGATAACAATGGCAACAATAATGCGCCCCGTGATGGACAGAATGGCGCAGCACCTGCACGTCAAGCCCGGGGTGATGCAGGACGGGCTCGTGTTTTCACCTTTGGTCCTATCAGGCTTGGATTTGGAGCCAATGACCAGCAAGTTCGTGAACTCGCGCAACAATTCGGAATGCCCCAAATTGCCGGCGATCAGGGACAAGGCTCCTCTACGACAGCTCCTCAGAACCAGTCTCAGCAAGTCCCATCCGGCGACAGCTACCAGCAGATTGGAACTCTTCTACAGCAAGCGGAGCAGATGCTGCAACGCGAATTACAGAACCTGCAAACCACGCAGCAGGAGCTCCAAATTGCCAACTTACTCAATACCGAAATTCAACGCCTTCGCCAACGACGACAACAGCCGCAGGATGGCGCACAGACTGTTCAGGGGCAATTACCTGTGTCGCTCGCTCAGCCAACAAGCCTTCCTCCAGTAGGACTGCCGCCTCTGCCTATGGGAGTGCCTCCAATTGGAGGTTTGCAAGTGTATCCCTCCTCTCTGCCTCCAAGGATGAGCAGCCCCCTGATGACTCGGCACGGAGCTGGCCCTTTGACAACGGCAATTCCTGCTGGCAGCCCTGATTTGCCGGAAGGATTAGTGCTGCCTCCGGGATGGTCCTTGACGCCTCTGCAGAGACTAGACAATGCTCCAGCTGGACCTCAGTTCCCACCGCAGACCGCTGGTGTGCCTTTCCCTGGTGACACGACCGGAGGCCAAAGCACGGCGTCTTCGCTCCAGCCAACACCGACAGTGCCACACAGCAGCCACGACTCGGTGCCGGCGGATACTTCGTCTATGCCTGCTCCAGTAGCCCAAGCCGCGACATCGCGAGCAGACACGCCCCCCAACCCTGGCCCTTCATCGGACCCTCTGCCTGTGGTGTCACCCAGCCCAATGATGCCAAACTGGGGCGGGTCCAACCAGCTGTTTGGTTCTACCTCTCGCCTCGAGCAAGGAGACACGGCCAACCAAGCAAGCACCCAGGCCCCCCCGGCAGCGGACATGGAAACCCCTCCACCTGATAGCAGCAACGGTGCCCACGACTCGTTGCCGACGGTAGACCTCACGCGGGAACCGAGTATTCTTGAGCTCGAGCAGACTGGGCAAGGGC
This sequence comes from Trichoderma parareesei, assembly GCA_001050175.1. Taxonomy (NCBI): domain Eukaryota; kingdom Fungi; phylum Ascomycota; class Sordariomycetes; order Hypocreales; family Hypocreaceae; genus Trichoderma; species Trichoderma parareesei. The sequence goes on along the minus strand of LFMI01000008.1, from coordinate 9,676 downwards.
ATGCTGAGGGAGAAACGTCCGACAAGGGGAAAGGTAGGGCTGTTACCATGGAAGAGGCTGAGGATGAAGAGAGTTGAATTCGGTGAAATTCGAAGCCAAGGGGGGGTAATATGTGTATCAGATCATTTGTCAATAGCTAGCACTTATCTTCACGAGGGACTCGGGATTGGGCATCGAAACATATGCGCCATTGACCCGTTTTAAGTACATTTTGGCGTTTGGGGGAGGGTTGTTTAGCAGATGGCATCAAATACAATAGCTTCTTCTATGCATCATTCGCTCTTGTTTCTATGCTTGAGTGAACACATTGTCAGACGATACGTCATGGCGGCATTTGATATCACTATAGAAATGGGTTCTCTTTTCATCAGGTATATATATATATACCTCAGACGTGCATCGCTCATCTATACATAAGATACCAACATTCAAAACGTTTCTCAACCAAAGAAGCGCCAATCGAAATCGCTTCGCCAATGCAAAGAAGAAACAACACCTACTCCCCCCTGGGCGACACCTCCTCCGTCGGCGCCTCCTCAACCGTAGCCCCCTTCTCGCCAACCTTGACAACCAAATCATAGCTCACCCTCAGATTCTCCGTGCCCCTCAGCGCCCTCACCATCATGGCCTCGTTCTTCTCCTGCACGATCCTCCGCAGGGCGCCCACGAGGAACCCGGCAATGACGTCGACGGACCACCGGTCCGGGATGAGGGCCAGGACGTCGTCAATGTCGAACCACCCGCTGAAGCGATCGAGCAGGGCACTCGTCTGCTCGACGCGGTCGCTGACGTCCTTGATGGCGAGGAATTCCCTGAGCACCACCTGGAAGAGGCGGCGTTGCTGCTCGACCTCCGGGATACTGTCGCGCCGACCTTGGATGGGCGAGTAGATGGTGGCGCCGCCGCGGAGGCAGTACGAGACGGCGGTGTCGTAGTCGCCGAGATCGTGCACCAGGAGGCGCAGCGCGTCTTCGTGCTTGCGCTCTCGCCCTGCGATGATGATGGTCTCGGGAACGAGCAGGTCGCCCGATAGTTTGTCCATGCGCTCCCTTATCGCGGCAATGTCGTATTCGTGAGGACCGCCCAGGAGTTGCAGCAGCCGAAGCCGGCTTTGCCAGACTTCGTCGTCCTCGGGGGCATTCTCCGTCAAAAAGTGCCTGTACGTCGGCTTTGGGGTTTGCAGGGCCCTGTAGGCGGCGTACGCGGCCTTGACGGTCTCCTGGCTCTCGGGAGAATTCAGGTCGTCAATGACAATCTCTAAGTAGTACGAGATGAGCTCGTTGACGTAGGCTTCGTAGCCCTTGTCAAACACAAGGTGTTCCAAGTAATACTTGACAGCGCCCGGAGCCTCGGCGCGCAGCAGCTCTACTGCTCTAGTGGGCTCAAACTTGGGCGATTTGCCCTTGTCGTCGGCAAACACCTGCACACCGAGCTTCGGGTTCCTGTTGGCCAGCCAGAGACCGTATTCTTGGACGAGAGCCTGATTGCTGAGTTTGCTGAGATACTCCCGGACCCTCTGCTCGCCGTCCATCAGCTCTTGAGCGTCGTCTTCCTCTCCTTCGAGGACACGCTTCCAAGTCGCCAGCACATCAGCGGACATCTTGCGGCTTTGGTATAGTCTGCTCAAAGCAAAGAACCTGTGGTACAACTCCAGGAGCGAAACAGCCCGGTCGAAGCAATCCATGCCGCCGTCTACCAGAGCACCCAGCTCTGCCCTGACAGCGCCTCCCTTTCCCAAGCCCTTGGGGGAATGCCTATCAAGCTCCAGCAGGACCAGCAGCAATGCTGCGTCAACCGTGCGGAAGACTTCGGGCTCGACTGACACACTTCCAAAGCCCTTCATCTTCCTCCAAGCTTGCAGATAGCGCCGGAGGAAATGCAGAATTTTGAGCTGAAGCCCCCTTATGCCTCCTTGAGACAGTTCTTGGAATTCGGGGCTTGCCAAAAACGCCTCCGGCGATTCTTTTACGCCGCCATGGATCCAAATGCCTTTACGGCCCTCAATGATTTCATTTCGAACTCCGGGAATCAGAGACAGAACAACACGCGGGTCGAGTTTGCTTTCCACGAGGACCTCTTGCAACGCAGCCAGCTCCTCATCTGACACTTCTCTGTCCGATGAGGAAAGCAGCAGATTTATCAAGAGGAGAACTCCCGCCTTTTGTTGTATGTAGCCAAATGTAGTAAACTCGAGTTCGGTCTTTGGCTCACGGTCGCGAATGCTCGACAAAACCATGATGATGGAACGCTTGTCAAGCTCCTTTCCATCGCTCTGCTGTAGCAAGCGGGCAGTCTCTAGCCGTTTGTCGAGCCGAACAATCAAGGGGTTTCGGACGGCCCACCATATGCGATTGCCACGCCATACAGCGATGCGTGTCCTGGACTTTGAGAGCCGGCGGGCAAACTCCTCTCCCTCCACGGTCCGTGCCGCCTCCCATCCTTCTGGAAGCGACTCGCCATCTTGTGAGTCAATGTCTCGTTCAAAGAGCTCTCGCTCCTTCGCCAGCCGCTCAATCGAAAGGGCGGTTCTAGAATCCGAGGACTTGAGCGAGGATGTCGTCGGAGCAGATTCCGTCAAGCTTGGAAATGGTGTATATTTCTTCAGGCTCAATTTCTCGACAATCTCCTCGGATTGAGTCTCATGCCTGCTTGCAACTGTGCGGATCCCGTACTTCCCTTCAAGCTCTGCATCACTGGCTACTAGCCACTGTTTCTGGGGGTGTGCCTCACTACCGGCACTCCAGCTTTGGATTTCTACTCCACTGTGAGGGATGCCATCGACATCCTTTGTCATGGACGCAAATACATATCCATCCTCATCTTCAGTGGAGGCACTTTCGTCTGATGAGCTGCTGTCAATTACAACTTGCTCAGGGTATATATCAAACGTGATCGTTGGTCGTGTAGGGTCGCCGTCCAGATTAATGAACATGCCAACGCCGGGATCCGAGGGAGTGGTGCCCATGACCAGAAGGAATTCTTCGGGCGTCGGTGAGGTAATGTGTGGCTTCAGTAAAGCGGCTGCAGGCCGCAGCGCTGGACTGGAGGATGGAGGAGGCGCCGGTAGGGGTTTATCAGTAGGCGGCGGCGGCGTCGAACTGTGCTCAGGGGGCTGAGGGCTCGACGGCTGTCCTGGAGGGGAAAGCGTTTGTGAGATGGGGAGCCGAGGGCTTGCGCCTTGTGAGTCGGGCTTCAATGAATCCGTAGGCGTAGCGGCAGTCCCCAGGCTGGCACTTCGGCTATGGGCCTGCGAACTGCTCGGTGGCCGGGTTTGGTTCGAAGAGGCACTCCGTCCGACACCTGCGTCCTTGGCAATGTTGAGAACATGTCCGAACTCGGCAGAGGCAGAAGGGTTCTCGTCCAGTGATGAAATATTCATGAGAGGGATCTTCAGTTGCCGATTGACATCGATGAGGGCATACGTCTTGGAATCGGCCACGCATGCTATGGAGTCTCGCCGTACAGAAAGAGTGGTGCCAGCAAACTCGATGTTCTGGAAGATGTGAGTGCAAGCTCTGAAGAGTAGATGGCGTGGGAACCGTATCCTACCCTGACAGCGCGCACGTCTTCATCGATTTTCACAACCTGGATTCGCCTGTTGAGAGACAGGAGAACTGTCACCGTCTCGCCCGTGTTCGCAACGACGTCACCCTGCCCCTCCTCGTTGAGGTCGACGCCGCCGATCCAGTTACAGTTCTTGACCTGCTTCGACCCAAACACCGGACTTAGCTCCGGGAGAGAGTAGAAGGTGACTGTTCCATTGCACAATATGCACGCCTTGCCAACGCGAGGCAATAGAAGGATCTGCTGGACGCCAGGCCGCGAGGGGGTGTTCTCGGCAAAGGCAGGCGAGAGCCTCGAGGCTTGGATAAATACCGGCCGGCCGAACCTGTCGGAGGGATCTGGAGGGATGCTGACAAAGTGTAGAAGCTCGGCGGCCGAAGTGCCAACGTAGAGATTGCCATCTGAGGCCAGAGATTTAGCAATATGGCACCACACACAGGCTGCCGCGGCAGTTGAGAATGAGAACAGAGGACATGGCGCACGAACCGTAATACTCGACGCAGTTAATCTTGATGCCGTCCTGAGAGCCGTCGGCCGACAGGGGCACCGAATCTACCCACGGCTGCAACACATAGGGCCCGTCGTGCGGATCCGCGGCGATGCCCGGCGAGGCCATGGATGATGATGATGCCCCTCCACCCGGGCCATTGGATGTCATGACAGTCTATCGGTTGCTGGCGGTGTCATCTGAGCACCGAAATCATGATGTCTGGCGGAAAGTCACTCCTGTATGAAGGATCGGGTGCGAGCAGCGTGAGGAGAGGAAAATGAAGCAAAAGGGCCTTGACGGGGTGAGGTCTTAACTGTTGGTGGTGTCCGATGGTGACGAATGCGCCAGCCTTTCGTTGCGGGAGCTCTGGAGAGCTGCCGAGCTATTGACTGTTACGTAGCCCGGGCGAGGCTGAGGTGGGGCGCTCCTAGCCTCCCGCAGCGAGCCTGTAGCAGCCAGCGGCTCAGTGCTGTCTGCGCTGTAATTACGGGGCATCAGCGCCTGGAAGCTGGCGCAAGGCACCGCCAGACTCAATGGAACCTATCGATACAACCTTGACTTTGGCTACGTCAATCGTTTCACAAACACACGCAATCTCCAACAGCCATTGGAGCGCCAGCCCTCGACCCTCGAATTACACAGCTCGATACCTCAATGCTTGGACGACTAATCGATACCTCCCTCCGGTAGCTGTGCAGAGACAAACGGACACAACTCAGGCACCATGTCCACCGACGCCGAAGGGGCTGCCGCGGTGACGGCTGTGGCGCAGAGCAGCGGCCCTGATGCTGATGCCGGGGGAAACAAGTTCTCGCATGCCATCGCGGCGTGGAGGAGTACGTGAAGCATACTGGTGGAGCAGCAATTCAAATGTCTGTATTGTCTGACCGTGGCTCGCAGATGTCGACCTGACGAACCTCATTTCCAATCTCGACAACACGGCATCTGAAATAGTCACGTATCAGCGGGACTCGACGGTGCAGCGCAAGGAGTTGGCGCAAAAGACAAAGGACTTTCGAAAGTTGGACGATGCGACCAAGTTGACAGAGATCAAAGGGCTTCTCAAAGGTGCGATTAGCCCGATGCCGACGAAGCCCGCGTCTTACAACAGAGTGACGGAACGCTGACACGAGATGACTGCAGCATACCAAACCTTCATCGATCTCCTTACGAACCACTCCAAATCGGTCAACTCGGCGTTCCTCAAGGCCTACAGCTCGCTGTCCGAAGCTCCCGATCCGTACCCATTACTAGAAGCATCGGTTGATTCGATGCTCGTGTCCGAAGACACGCTACCCAAAGTGACAGAAGAGAATCAGCACCTGCAGAAGAGCGTCGCAAAGCTCACGGCGCAGCTCGAAGAATCCGAGTCCCGACTCCAGAGCGAGCGCGCTGCGCGAAAAGAACTCGAAGACCAACTGGAGAGCAAGGTCAAGGAAGTAGAGGCGTCCTGGACTGCCGTCCTGGATGAGAAGAAGGATAATTGGGAGGCCAAGGAAAAGACCCTCGAAGAGAAGATTGCGAACCAAGAGCGCCTACTGAGCGAAGTTAAGGCCAACTACGAAGTCAACCAGCGGCTGGGGAAGGCCAGCGGCGACGACCAGGATGGCCAGCGTACCCAGGCCCTGAACGCAGAGCTGGAGATGCTCCATGTGGATCTGGAGAGGACGAGCTCTCGGCTGGCCGAGGTCGAAGCGCGGAATGAGCAGATGAGACTCGAGCTGGCCCAGGCCAAGTCGTCGCAACAGACCCAGTCAACATCCCTGGAGGACGACCCTGGATACATGCGCATGCGCTCAGAGAACTCGTCTCTGGTGCGCAAACTGGAAGCGGCGAGAGTGGAAAAGGAAGGATATAAGCGCGAACTCGACAGCAAGCTACGATCTGTAGAGCGGGAGGTGGCTTTGCTAAGGGAGGAAAAGGAGTCTCTCAAGGCAAAGGTCGACAAGTGGGCCGATTACGAAGAAGTTAAGCAGGAGCTCGAGGTGCTCAAGAGCATCGAATTCTCGACGGGTGATGACGACGAGGCAGCGCATGATATGGAAGGTGTTTCCAGTAAAGGGGATACTCTGGAAAAGCTGCTATTGGCACGGAACAAGAAGCTCAATGACGAGCTGACGATCCTTCGCGTGTCACATCAAGATCTGCAGCGCAGGTTGGAGGATATCCAAGAGGAGCTCTCGAGGACCAATGCAGAGTTGGAGAAGGCTCAGAACCTGAACGAGAAGCTGGAGAGCGATTTGGAGAGCCTCCAGGCAGAAGGGGCGAATGCGTTCCCGTCCGGTGCGTCCGTTGCGGGCACCTACATCACCCGGGCGCAGGGGCGCAAGGGAAGGATCTCGCCCACATCATCCATCATCAGCGGGATAGATCCTCGGACAGCACCAGGAGAGCGCGAGCCAATGGGAGGAGGCTCCGGCATCCTCCCCATGGTGACGGCGCAGAGAGACCGGTTCAGGAAGAGGAATGCTCAGCTGGAGCAGGAGCTTTCAGAAAGTCATCGGGTGGTGCAGCAGCTGCGGCAAGAAGTGGCTGCTCTGCAAAAGGACAACCTGAACCTCTACGAAAAGACAAGGTACGTGTCGACGTACAGCCGAGGGGGAGCAACAACCTCGTCTTCATCGGCCTACGCAACGAACCCCAACCCATCGACAGTCACCATTGGCGGGTCAGGAACCCCCGGCATGGAGCTGGATCGGTATAGGAAGGCGTACGAGTCCAACATCTCGCCATTTGCCGCATTCCGCGGCCGAGAGTCTGCCCGGGCATACCGGCGCATGAGTCTCCCTGAGAGGGTAGTGTACTCGGTCACGCGTATGGTTCTGGCGTCGCGAACGAGCAGAAACCTGTTTGCCGCGTACTGTGTGGCGCTCCACGTCCTCGTCTTCTTCTCGCTGTATTGGCTGGGAACGTCAGACCTCGAGAGGCACGCGAGCAACTTCGGGTCATCGGCAGCTGCAGCCGCGGCGGGGGCTGCCTCCGGCGGAGGGGGTGTAAGGGGAGGAGCGTCAAGCGGAGGCCATGGCGATTGGCAGGAGGATGGCTTTGATGGGTGAGGACTGGTTCTTGTTTGATGATTGAGAAATGAGGAGGGGTGATGGGAGGAGATGCTTCTGTTGATTTGGACATGACCATGTCACATGTATTATACACGCGGAGCCTTGATTCTTCTGTTTGCGGGTTGGAGTAGCGCTTTTGGGAAGAAGGGGGTTATTGTCACGGTGGAATAGAGGTGGATATGTTTGCTACTTGGCGCCTCATGTGTCTGATATCTGCAACCAGTCTCCAGATCGGCGCCTCGGTACGGGAGTCCTATGTAGTCTGCTCTATATGGCCCATCTTGAGAAACGTAGATATAGAACGAGCGTACTTGGTCAGGTGGAGGATGACATACTGTTGAGCATGCGCTGCTGTGAATAGATTGTTTAGACGCCGGCCACTGAGCGCGGCCCAGAGAGGAGACGCTGAAGAGATTACGCAGTCAATATATTCATACATATAGTATAGCCGCGTCACGTATCCCGAGTCTGGGCAATCTATCGATTGGACAACGAGGGATTTGCTTCTGGATGATATACCAGGAAGCTAACAGACTTGACCCAAACCTTTCTCCTGCACAGCATACCTCGTTCAATCCAGGCACGAAGCAGAGCCAACATCAGTGAAAGTACCAAATCCCACCCAAATCACTGCTAGCTGATATACATACATCCACACATCCATACAAACAAGTTAGGCGTTTGAAGAGTGTGGGTTGCAGCCAGAGAGATCGGGAAGAGGCGAGAGGGTAGGATGATTGGCCTGCAGCAGCGAGATCTCGGATTTCTATTTCTGTACGCCGTGGCCCTGGGTCATTCTCATTGGTAGCGGAGGCCAGCGGACAAGGGGATGTGGAATTAAGAAAATGGTTCGATTTTTTGCTTTCTGGCTTCTATTTTCTGCGTGTAACCGCCCGCTTGGGGAGAGCCGGCGAGCCGCGATGGAGATTCGTGTGGTGTGGTGAGGATTGGCTTTCTTTGAGGAGATGGACTGACATCTATTGGGTCTTAGATGGCTTGTCTTGCAGAAGAGATGATGAAAGAAGCAATGATATCTTGTTTCTTTGTGCGAGAAAGCCATTTGATGTGAGTAACATGAGTATTTGAACCCATGCCCTGGCGACTTTGTGTTTCTTTTGTCTCAGACTCTGCATGTCATCATCATATGCTCTCTACTGAGCCTCGTCATCCTCGAACAAACACAGCCAAGAAGAGACAACGATTCGCATGCAATCAATTGTATTACATGCACATACCGCAACTGCAATCTTGACATTCCCACACCTCAGTTCCATCCTCATCCATATCTCATCTGAACCAAAAAGATTCCCCGTCTCTGAATCCGCTCTTTTTTCTTTTCCCAATCTTCGACCAGCCCAGGCGCTTGGGGATAGTACCGGCTGCAACCTCATCCCCTCTTGGAACCAATCATAACCCCTACCAGGCCTTCAAATCCCTGTCATGCGCGCCTCAACTATCGACATGTCTCGGCCAATCAACCTCTTCGGCGGCAACGTGCCCAGCAGAGAGGGACAAACCTGTCTGGTCCTCTTCCCTTGGCTTGCCTGGCACTCTCACGCTGTAATTCGTCGGTCCTCGGCTACTTTGGGTGGTGGTGGTATTATTGCTATTCGACCAGAGCACCACTCTTTTTGCCTTCATCTTTCTTTTATTTAGAAGCAATTAATTATTACGTGCATAACATTGATTCTTTTGGCGCCGGATCGGATGGCGGCAAGATGATAGCTTTCCCGCCCAGCTGAAATTCCCCTCCGTCCCATGACGAGTGGCCAGCAAACAGCAAACCGAACGAACGCCCATGAATGATGCCAAACGGCCAAGAGATGGACAGGGGCCGCATGGTCTAGTACAGTAGTAGCAGTAGCAAGAGGGAACGAAGTTTGCTCGGGGGAGTGAGACATGGGGTTTACACGTTTTGCGCATGTTGGTTTATAAAAGAGGTTGGGTGGCCACTTTGTTTCTGGGGCTTTTTTTCTCTTGGTAGAATCATCACCTTTTTGCTCGAACTGTCTCTTGCATTATTACCATTTCCTTTTTTGTCTTTTTCCTTTTTCTCTTGTTTTCTTTTTTTCCTTTTGTGGTTTCCTTGGGTCCAGGCTATCATCTCTATTACTACGTTTCTATCTTACGTCTCGGTAAAACAACAGAACAACAACATCACTACATACTATCGTCGGCTGGTCCTTGGCTTCAATCAATCACAATCTTATCGACATCATCATCACTCACCAATCTGGTTATTGGACTTGAAAACAGAAACAGAAAAAGAAGAAAGAACAGAACACAAAAAAATATATATCACCTATATCCCTACAGACAAAATGCGTCCTTCTACTATTCTGGTCTCGTCGCTCGCCGTCTTCGGAGCTCGCGCCGCCCCGGCCCAGCCCAAGATTGACCTCAACGACTTCAAGAATCCCGCCTCGGCAATCAACTCTCTCACCGAGTACTTCAACCTCGTTGCCTCCAAGACGGAGATTGCCAAAGTGCAGCCGACAGCGCAGTTGTGTGACATTTCCAAGGCCAAGATGCCCTCCGGTAAGACCACCCCTTCCCCCCCCCC
>LFMI01000883.1:4022-37058 GCA_001050175.1 Trichoderma parareesei | reverse complement strand
GGGGGGGGGGAGGAAGGGGGGCGAGTCAACTTACAGATACATACCTACCTTTAGATTGCTTAGGTACTGAAAGGGGAGGAGGGAGAGACGAACGAGACGGAGAGGAGGAGGATTGAGCAAATGCTCCGTTGAGGCTGAATATTGACTTGACTTGACTTTCAATGACTGGGCATGAATAATACCTATCCTGACCTATCAAACCTACCTAACTCTACCAGTAGTACCTACCTTACCTGTTGCTTCGAAGGGAGCGGTTGAGTGTTCATCGGAGGAAGCTCCGCGAGGTAATACAAGTGGCGTACTGTAATATAGAAAGAATCAGGCCATTTCATCTCAGCTGGCCTGGAACCCGGCAAGTCATCGGGCAAGAGATGTAATTACTCTCGTGAGAAACTGTGCTGCAATCTGTTGCCTTGACAGCAAAAGGTTCATGTCTACAGAGTCTTTTACCCGTCTTGTTGTCTAGCTAGGTGAAATAATGGAGGTGTTTACCCCCCCTCACGATCTTTGTAGGACGTGGTCATGGCGAAAATAGTTCCATGAGGAATACAGGGTTTATACAAAGCAGAAGACAGGGTGAAGTCGATCTAGGCAATTTTCCGAGATCGTGATACTACTACTTCCTGCTACTTTTGTGTTTCAGATTCGGCGTGTGGGATCTCACTACCCGCTATTCTCCATTTTCTTCTCTCCCTCCCTTCCCCCGTCCTCATCTAGTATTTCTTTTCTTTTCTTTCCTTTTCTTTCCTTTCCTTTTCTTTTCTTTCCGGTCAGCTTACATGCCTAGTAGTACTACTTTATGTTGGGAGGAAGATAGAGGCGGGGGCCGTTCTTGTCGAAATGGGGGTTTCAGATTGATTGGACGACGGGACTCTTTTCCTCTGCCTGAGTTTGAGTGTGAGGAAGAGATGCTTTTGGGCTATAGTAAGTACCTTAGCATATGGAAGGTAATACCACCAGCAAATCTGGTCAATGGCACGGGATGTGGGATGCGTAGTGGTAGTGAGCTGTCACTCTTTGGGGGTGAGTGGTAGTAATATGCTACAACTCGCATGCTGCTGGGGATAACATCAAATAAGTTTGGCTTCAGTCACACCATCCATCGAAGCCCATCAGGAACGCTTGCTTGGCTCTTGGCACAACTATTCCCACTGAAGCAAAGCTCGGCTCACCACCCTCGTCGGGACGTACGGAGGCTGAGATGATTAGCGGTGGAAGTGTATTCAGTAATACAAGCCCCGAATGCTCGGTGAGGTATCATTATCAAATAGTCATATGTTGCCCAGCTGAGAGATGGTGATTCGAGTTTTAAAATTGTCTGACTGATTCCACATGTCTCTCAAGGCCCCTTCTGAGAGGCGAGACGGTGCCACAGCGGTTAATTACCTACCTAGTAGTCGTGCCTTGTTACCGTACCTACCTTATGTATCCTCGCATGCAGGTCTCGCAGCGGGAATCACTGGCGTCGACGGCTTATTAAGCCTATTCCTGTTCCTGGCCGGACCTGATCTCACCTGGATTGTCCAACGAGGAATCCGACAGAAGCGCAGCTTTGTCCAACAGCACAAACAATCTCACATCCACGCCTCGCCAATGCCTTTATTGCTTTTGATATCCTGCTGTCGTGTTTCAGAGGGTACCAAAATGTCGGTACATGGAGTACCTAAGCTCAAATAATAATACATACAAGCACCGCTTCCAGTAATATATGCAGGAGCATCATTCGCAAGGAAACTCCCCTTTCGTCAATCACCTTGCCAATCACTCCCTCTTTTCTCTTTCCGTTTCTTCTTCTTCTCCTACTTCTTCTTTACTTCTTTCCCCTTTCTTTTCTTTTTTTTTCCCAGTCGTCTATCGCGTCAAATGATGAGATAATCCAAGCGGCATAAACATGTTGGACAAAAAAGAAAAAACCACCATCTGACCGATCCAAAAGAGCGCTATCAGGGACAGGCCCTCCAGGCGCCGGCCAGACCACACCATAAATAGCCTGGCCTCCGGAGCACGTACCTCAAAAAAGAGGGTAAAAGAGAAAAAACGGAAGAAAAAGAGGTCAAACCCCTGCCGGGCTGGCATCATTGGATCTGTGGGGATGCTTCTGGCAGAGCTGCGAGTGACTGCCGGCTTATTCCCTGTCCTTGTCCGACTACGAGTATCGTACCTCAGTACTAATATGTAACACACGGATACAGTACTTCGTACGGGTGACCAGGTTCAAGCAGCAGTAGAAAGATCAGTGCTGCTTCGAGATGCAATACGTCGCTCGTCGTAGGCATCTTGAGTATTGGTGGCACTGTTTGCAGGCCATGGCGAGATTTGGCCTCCTGCTGAGAAGCGGTGCCTCGCCTGATCCCTGGGACGCTCCTCGACCGAAGATCCAGGTCGACGGATCGCTCACGGGGGGGGGGGGGCTCACCGACGAGCCCCAGCGGATGGAATTGCTTATCATGCAACACTCCCGGGTTCCAGAACAGATCCTGGCACACCGCTTTTGGCTGAGGCTTCCTGGTCTTTTTCTCTGGTGACGTTGCCTAGTCTCCGACGTCAGAGACACGTCTAGACAGGGCAAAGGGCAGAATATACGAGTCGACCAGTGTTCTTCTGTACTATTCCTCCTTCTCATCCATCCTCGTATCCCTTTCACTCGCCAGAGCATCGCTGTCATGCTGGGCTTGGAATGCTTTCCATTTGATGCTCTCTTGATCCATGTCATGCCCAAGCTCCACCGTGACGCCACTAAGCCAGCAGGCCAGACATGGTGCTGATGGGCTTATGGCAGGTTTGTTGATATGGCTTCGCTGCTGGGCTTCGTTGTCCCAGTCTTCGATTGGCCCGGCCGCTTTTCCATCCACCAGGCCAACTTGGCCTCCTTGTTCCTTCTCCTTCGGTTTCTACTGCTTCGGTGCAGACGGCTGAACACGGCGTCTCCTGTACTGTACAACGCATCACCAGCCGCGCGTAAGACTGTGTGGCAAGGGGTTCGCTCGGTCTTCATCACTTTTGTTGAAGTGACTCAAAACACGGAAGAGACAGACTCATCATCCTCGTCATCCCTCATTTCATATCATCATCACCTTTGTCAGCCGCTAACCTGCGGCCAGCAAGGAACAGAACATGGATGAGAGCAGCTTTGCCTCGATATAGAAGAACATTGGCGGTCGATCCTGGTTAGCATTGGAGTTTAGCCGCGTCAATTGATTCCCAGCAGGGTTGTTTTGCTGCCTCGTCCTCTGATGATGCAAAGGGGCCACGGGCCGGTACGACTGAAGATGGCCTTGCTTCTGTATGTACAGGTCCATCCCGTTGATGACGAGGCCCTGCTTGTCCGTAATACGTCGTTTGTACTCAGAAAGCCAACTGCGTGCGAGCCATCATTCGTACCGGTAGGGTACAGAGAGGAGGCTCCTGATGATGCCCTGCTTGGCTGCATGTTGCCCGTGTAACAGGTCGTAATAACCTCCCTCCTATACTGTGTCCTGCCGGCTGCCGCCCGTCATACTCGGTTGTGCCGAGTGGCGTGCGTAAACGCACTCTGAAGTGTGATACCAAGAGCATCGTGCGGGTTTAACAGTATCAATCGAGACATGAGGTGTCTCGCTGGTTGCTTGATGTGTCCATGATATTCATGAAAGGGGAGAGGGTATATTAGGGATACTGTAGCTTTTGGAGACAATCGGTGGTACCTGCAGCACCGGCAGCTGTGGGTTTGATCCTTCCCAAAATCGAATCCAAACAAAGACTGCCATTTTCGATTAGAAGGATCTCGTCCAGCTCCTTCTGTCTCTGCTGCCATCAAGTCATCAAGCTCCTCAAGTGCTCGCACTTAGCCTTCTCTTCAGCCTCACATCTCTCTTGAGCATAAGGTAGCTCATAAGCAGCAAGCATCTTGAGCCCTAATACCTCTTCTTTTCGAAGCTCTCTCCAGGTATCAAGAGGTATCAAGTCGCGGCTCCTCTCACCTGTCGTTAGCGCCTGCTTCACCTGCCGGAAGTGTCCAGAAGCCCGGTAGTGGCTGTTGAGGGGAGAATAGCAAACAAGGTCTGCAAGTAGGCAGCCAACCTTCCGGCTCTGCAGGAGTCGTTGGGCATTGGACAGGCGCCCCAGAATTGCCCGAGAGGCTGACATTGGCCGCACCGGGCAGTCGGTCGACACGGACCCAACAACGCACGTCTGCGTCTGCGTCTGGTCTGTGTCTTGCCCCGAGTCCTCGGATTGCGGGCATGGCCGCAGCACGAGCACGGAGACCAACAAAGCCATCGTCCAGGTAGTCGGCCAACCGAACCAAAGCCTAGCAGCGCGGAGTGCTTGCTGGTGCTTCACTCGCACAGAACAGCACCAACAACTGCGTACGAAGCATCGTCCATCAACACGAACGACTGCGGTATCGTGGCAGCCGCCAAGCCCACGGAAAGCGGACGCTCGTCGAAACCACGGCGGGCAATTGGGTCCATCTGTCGCCAGTCCATTTGTCCGGCCGAACAAAATCCTCCTACTGTACTAGAGGCTAGGGCCTCGTCCACCGCCTACCTCACAATCCCACCGCTCCGGTCCCATCTCCCACTGCCCGCAACCTCACTGGCCAGGGCCCTTCAGGGCTCCGTGCTGATCGACACCGCAGCAGCACGAATTGCGTGGATGTGCCCCAAGGGGTCCCCGCTCAGGACTTGGGATTGCGCCTGTGACCGCTGTGGACTCTCGAGAGGCACCAGAACGGGTTGCTGGAGCCCGGACGGACCACTAGGACACTCACACGACGTCAAGACCCTTCTTCGAAGCCTCCGGCGGGCTTGTGGCTGGAACTCTATTCCCAGGGTGTGTCCGGCATCCATCAGCCAGACCGGATTGGTGGTCGAGCCAGTTGTTGTAAGCACGCCAACAAGCCAGAAACGAGGAGTCGACGGAGGCGCTGCGCAGCCAAGGAGCGACTGCTGCCGGTGCTGCCAGGGACAGAGGCGACGGGCCAGCGTCGGCGTGGGTGCCGCCGCCCTACCACGCGAGCTGGCAGCAGGCAAACTCTTTCCTGTCCGTGTTTGCCTGCCAACGCACGCATACAACCACCACACACACACACCAGCTTCCTCTCCTCCTTCTTCCTCTCCTCTCCTCCTCGGCCTTTCCGACACCTCTTCTCCAAACCCATCGTGGGGGAGGCAACTGCAGACAACAGATTCAGATCCCCCCCTCTTGGCATCAGATAAAATTCACTCAGCGCTTCCCGCTCCGCCGAATCTGGCCTAAATGCCAGCATCCTCGGTGTTCCGTCCACAGCACAATACCTACTAGCACCTATTGCTCCCCTGCCGCATCCCCATTGTGCCTCCACTCCGGCCCTGCTGCAACCCTCATCTGCTCCGTACAGTCCCTTAGTCCGCAACGTAGCGCGTGAACAGTCCAAGAAGCAGACCAGAACCCCGCTACGACGACGGCAACGGCAGCATCGTCGGTATTGGGGGCGTGAACGGCACGATAGTACATGTACCTGAGGGTGACAAATGACGCTGATACCGACCCAGCGGCCAATTCGCCCCGGGTGTCGAGCAGTCGTCGCGCATCGCCAGGCCAATCGCTCCAGAGCTGCCCCGTCTCGACGCTGTTGGGGCCACCGGAGCAAAGCAGCACCTACACCAGCAGCAGCACAGGCCTCGGGAACGACGACGGCAACGGCAACAACGACGTCAGTGCCAACAGCGGCAGCGGCAGCAACAGCAACAGCAACGTCAAGAGCAGCAGCACTGCGCTCAGCGCCACAGGCACGAGGGCCGCGGGTGATACTGCCAGTGGCAAGAGTAGCAGCAGTAATAGCAGTAGCGGCGGCGGCGGCGACGTTCGATGTGGCACTGGAGTCCGCATGGTGTTGAGCAATGGCATGAGCATGTCACCGCCAGTCATGGATGGATATGCAACCCGACTGCAAGAGGGCGGTAGTAGCGATAGCGAGGACCAGGCCCTGCCGCAGCGGCAGCAACAACGACAGGGTCAGGATCAGAGCCTAGCCCAGAGTCGGCATCCCCCCCAGGGCCAGATGCAGCAGCAGCAGCACCAGCGACAGCGGCCCCAGGCCCCTCTGGAATTTCACCGGATCAACTTGGAGCGGCTCAGCGCTTCGAATCTCAGGTCTTCTTTTAGGGTCAATGCCAACCCGAGACCTGGTCGTTCCATCACACCTGACCTCCTCCAAGGTCAAGGTGGTGCTGCGAGCGCTGCTCTTTCTGACTCTGCCATGGCCCACACATCCCGTAGCATTGGCTCTCAACAGGGCTCGCCTAGGTCTGTTCCCGGGAGCGTTGGCCGTCGTCAAGGTGTCGTCTTCGCCAGCGACGTTGCTTGCGACTCTTCGGATGGCACAGACTCCAGCCCCGCGACTCACCACCAGAGAAGTGCAAACGGTGCCTCCTCGATACGGCCCAGGACGCGCACAATGGACGCCTCCATGCTAGGGCCGCGAGGGCCCTCGTCCGCCGCCGAGTTTCGACACAGGGTCAGCAGCATCTCGTCCGGCTCGCAGCCCTCCCTCGACGACCACAAAACGCTGAAGCCAAGTTCCGACCCGGCCAGCTACTCGACCATACCGACCGTCCGGGTCCCCGACGTCTCGACCCCGACCTCCAAGGAGAAGAACAAGTCCCATCACAACAGGCGCCTCCTCAAGCGACAGCCTTCCCGCCCGACATCACCGTTGGTCGAGCCCCAGCCCTCCGTCGATTCTTTCCCGTACCCCATCCCAACCGAAGATGCGAACCGCCTCATATCGCTAATGAAGGCTCTGGGCGGGCGAATGCGTGGCGAGCTGGAATACCAGGGTGAGTATCAGGGGACATGGCACACCGGCATGGCATACATCGACGAGGAGAAGGGCACCCTCATGTTTGGCCTGGGCCATACCGGCCAGAATGCTTCTTTCCACATCCCTCTGGTCTCAGACCTGCGAGGCTGCAAGGTTCACGTCACGGGCTACCCTGATGCCGAGAGAGAGTGCCTCGAGGTCGTCCCCAGCCAGATGGGCCTCGAGCTCCTCATCAGGCCCATCATATCCGATGAGCTGGAGCTGTGGCTCGCGGCCCTCTTGTGCTGGCAGCAGCTCACGCCTCTCAACCTCAAGGTGCCCAGCGGGAAGCCTGCCAGCCCTTCGGGGCA
Source organism: Trichoderma parareesei (assembly GCA_001050175.1). NCBI lineage: Eukaryota > Fungi > Ascomycota > Sordariomycetes > Hypocreales > Hypocreaceae > Trichoderma > Trichoderma parareesei. The sequence goes on along the minus strand of LFMI01000883.1, from coordinate 29,924 downwards.
CATTCGCCCGGAGATGAGGCGACGGGCCAAGTCGAGCGATGCGGCGAGAGCCACAAACATTATCAAAGTCGGCAAGTTCATGCTCTGGGACAAGGGCCCGGCCAGGTCCGCACGTGCTCTCGTCCAGCGATCCTCGACCCGGGATCTTCTGCACCCGGCCATGTTCTGGAGGAGGATATCGTGCGTCTTGCAGGATAACGGAGAGTTTAGGCTGCTGATGGAAAACGACGTCTCCGTCTTGTCCAGCATCGAACTGTCGCAGCTTTCCCGGTGCGCCATCCAAGGCCTCGACCGCAGTGTGCTGGGAGAGGAGTACTGCATAGCCATCTTCCCCATCTACGCCTCTGCTGCCACCCACGTTACCATTTTCCGGCCCATCTACCTGGCCGTCGATAGCCGCATCGACTTTGAAGTCTGGTTCGCCCTGCTGCGGACATTCGCCGTGCCCGACATCTTCTGCCTAGACGACCCGCAGACCGATGAGATCCAGGATGTCGCCGATATCGAGAAGGATCAGCCAGGGGAGGTGTTCCGTATGGAGAAGATCGTCAGAGTCAGGGTGGTGGAGGCCAAGATCAAGGCCAACCCCAGCGGACCCGAATGGTTCTCTCCGGAGAGATATGGCAGGGCTGGTCCGGATCCTCTGGTGGGATGTTACCTAGCAGAAGTCATTTTGGACGGAGAGGTTCGTGCAAGAACGACCACCAAGATGGATACCAAGAACCCCTTTTGGAGAGAGGACTGCGAGTTTAACGATCTGCCTCCGATAATTCAAGAACTCTCCGTTGTGCTGAAACGAGTCGAGACCGGGCCCGAGGGGTACTCGAAGCCAATGACTTCTCAGGAGATAATATGTGGGAGCGTAAAGATTGCCTTGAACGACCTTGAGAGGGGCCAGGGTCAAGAACAGTGGTGGCCGATCTTGGACGAGAACCAGCAAAACATCGGATCGATGCTCATCAAGGTATTTCACGATGAGCACGTTGCCTTGCTGTCGAAAGAGTACGAGCCGCTGTCCGAAGTCCTGCACCGGTTCCCCACGGGCCTCACCACGCTCATTTCGGCATCTCTTCCGGGCCAGTTGCGTCTCCTGTCAGAGCTGTTTCTCAACATTTTTCAGGCCTCTGGCTCTGCTAGCGACTGGTTGATGGCTTTGGTCGAGGACGAGATCGACGGCATCGGGAACCAGACGTCAATCAAGAAATACCGCTTCAGTAATAGACTCAAGTCGAGCGAATCACTGGAGTCCTCCAACGAACGAGAAATGATGGTCCGGGACATTCACAGGACACTGGCAGGAGAAGCCAACCTCCTGTTCAGAGGCAACTCGTTGCTGACGCAGTCGCTCGAGTTCCATATGCGACGATTGGGCAAAGAATACCTGGAGGAGATTTTGCAGGATAAACTCTGCGAAATCAACGAACTGAACCCGGATTGCGAGGTCGATCCGAGCAAATTGGCGCATACAGGAGCAGGCGCCGAATTGGATCATCACTGGGGCCGTCTCATCCACCTCACGACGGAAATTTGGCTATGCATCGCAGATTCGGCCGAAAGAATACCGGCAGAGCTAAGACACATTCTCAAATACATCCGGGCCGTGGCAGATGACCGCTACAGCGATTTTCTCCGCACCGTCAGCTACACCTCGATCTCGGGCTTCCTGTTCTTGCGTTTCATCTGTCCGGCCATCCTCTCACCGAAGCTTTTCGGACTACTCAGAGATCATCCTAAGCCGCAAGCACAGCGTACCTTGACGCTCATTGCCAAGGCATTGCAGAAGCTGTCCAACCTTTCGACGTTTGGAAAGCGAGAGGAGTACATGGAACCGATGAACCGTTTCTTGACCCAACAACGCCAGTCTTTCCGAGGCTTTATCGATCATGTTTGCAGTATTCCAGCCGACCGGACGGGCCGAGCCCTACCTCCCAGCTACATCACACCCGTCACGATACTGAACCGCCTGGGGCCCACGGCCCGCGAAGGATTTCCCAGTCTGCCGTATCTGATTGATCAAGCCCGGAGCTACGCGAGCCTTGTCAAGCTGTGGGTGGATGCACGGCCTATCGATGCGAAACACTTGCAAGCCGACGGAGAATTGCTGGTTTTCAACGACCTGTGTTTTGGGCTACAAAAACGCGCCGACGCTTGCCTTGCCAAGGTGATGGATTTCCGGAGCAGGGAGGTCCCATCGTACATGTCTCCCGACCAACTGGCCGAGATCCTGGAACAAGTGAACTTCACCGGACCATACCACCCGTACTACCCAGGCAGTCCGTCTTCGATGCCCAGCAATTACGAGCGGCCACCTGGAAGTTCCAGCAGCGATGGTGGCGGCGATACGAAGCAAAATCGGCGCAGTAAAGAATGGAAGCGGGGGAGAGACGACTCCGACCCCAAAAAGGGTAACAGTCCTCGAACAGCAAGCGGCTCGGCCAGCGGGACTACAAAGCAGAAGAATGGAAAGGTGGGCAGGACTCTGTTGAGCGGCATCATGAAGATTGGTGGTGTCAGAGCCGAAAGCCCTGAGAGCAAAGGGCAGCGATGAGCCCACGCTTCCTCATCTTCGACTACTACCTACTCATATATAACACACATATATACACATACATGACTCGGACCTTGGGATATCAACCAACGACAAGTCTGCACCAGGGGTGACCCTCCACATCACCATTTGTTCATCCTTTTCTTCTTCTCTTGACCATATTTCGCGATTCGTCAGGCTACCCACTTCTACCTCTTGTCTGGCTTTCTAGACGTTTTTTTACGGTCGGATACACAAAATGGTTTTCGGGACATGATGTCTTTTGCATGGAGCAAGTTGTTGAAGCTTTACTCCCATATTTCATTACGCTCTTTCGTTGCATCTTTCCGCTCCCAGCTCTATCGACCAGGCGCTCTTCTCCCCTCCTGGGGTAAGTTACTGGAACTGCATAGGGAGTCATCACTGGAGGATCTCTCATCTCATATCTACACATATCTCGCAGTTGCCAGGGTCTCCATCTTTCTCTTCCTTGTATTGCAGACGAGGGCCATACTGCCCACCCATGACATCTATGATAGGGCAGTCTATATATACAGGGAAAGAGGCAGAAGGGATGAAAAAGACACCAGCTCCGCCTAGCTCTCGTTATCGTCACTGTTTCCTAGCTCTTCTCCTTTCCTTTGACCCTTTGTCTTTTCGACTGATGTGTATCAAAACCGGTGTTTCGAAGCAGGGGGGACGAAGAGGGGGAGTTCTCCGCCGCCTCAACCTCTCTCCCCCTTTGTCGATCGTCTCTTCTTCCTTTTCCATCTCTTCTTCTTCTTCTTCTTCTTCTTTTTCATTTCCTCTCAGGGATGGTTTAGAGGAACGGGGGTTTACTCTTGTGAGAAGATGTTCTTTTTTTTCAAGGGCCTGTGAGCACAATGTGTGTGTGTGTATGTCATGCGCAACGGCAAAGCATTGTTAGATTTGGTTCGCCAGTTTTTGTTTGTCTTGTTTTCTTTTGGCGGTTCATAGTTCATCGGCATTAGTGAGTGGGAATTTTCTGGGAAATCAAGCAAACGAGTTCCCAAGTCGCCTGCCATGAAGATTTCAAGTTGTGTGTGTTTTGTGCCAAGGATCTATCCTTCTCTCTGTATCTTTGGGAAGACTTGGTTGCTGTGAGGTCATTGCATCTCTTGTCCCTCCCTTATTTAATAGCCGTAATGGTTCATTTCTCAATGCCTACCTACTAGGTAGGTAATATCTACAATGATCTTCACCATCGCGTTTGTGTAGGGAGTGAATTTGTTAGCCTATCTCATGTCGAGGATCGTGTACAGATCACAGCACCCACCCGACTCTGGTCAAAGGGAAAGCAAATCTGATATTACAGGATTACATATCTTGTTGTATTTGCGATGGTATTTTCACTTCCAGTTGAACTGCTAGTAACTATTGCAGCTTAGAAAATGTGAGACTTCTTCTCTAAACCTTTTGCGCCTCCCATGCTTCTTGATCAAATGCTTGAGAATTCTCCGGCTTCACCTTTTGCCCACCACTGAATATTTACAAATTTCGCTTTTGTTCCTCATGCGCGTGCTTGTCCATCCGCCTTGCTTTTATTCTTGAACATACAATGCTTTTTTTTCTTAATCTTGCTTCATTACTCATTGAAAGAATTTCTTGTACGCGGCCTTCTCCTTTGCCGCCCTGGCAGCGGCCTTGCTTCGCACGGCGGTGAGCTCCTTGACGACGGCAGGGTCGTTGGGCGCCAGCTTGTGTGCCTCCTCGAGATCCTTCAGGGCCTCCTCCTCATCCTTTAGGCGGACGTAGGCGAAGCCGCGACGGTAAAAGGCCTTTGCGCGATCCGCGGGGGAAATGCCGTTGACGGCGAGGGCGAGGGTGGCGCTGTTGACGGCCTCTGACCAGGCTTCGAGCTTGATGTGCAAAAGGGCAGAGTTGTTGTTGAGGGAGAAGCGGACAGCGTCGAGCTGGGCCTTGCCTTCGGGCCAGTCATCCAGGTCAGGCTCCTCGTTGAGGTACCTCAGGCCCTTTTCGTACTTCTCAAGGCCGAGCTGCAAGTTGCCGGCCTTGAAAGCCTTGTTACCAAAGTCCTTGCAGTCCGAGGCAATCTTGAGAGTGGTCTTGGCATCGGGAGGTGCGTCGCAGTCTTCGGGGAAGTCTTCGTAGGGGTCGCCCAGAGCATCAGGCTGCTTGACGTCGGCGGCAAGAGCTTCGTCTCCGGTGAGCTCTCCGCAGTCGGCGATGACGGCGTCGCGGGAGGGTCGGTCGCCAGCCTCGGTGCGGACGTTTTCGATCTGGCGAACAATGGACTTGCCATTCAAGACTTCGCCAAAGACCACGTGCTTACCATCCAGATGCGGCGTGGGAACTGTGGTGATGAAGAACTGGGAGCCGTTGGTGTCTTGAGAGTGAAAAATGTACATGTTAGCTACAACTGCTAGACTTGCGAAGCTCCGAGGGAAGAGGGCGACATACTAGGGCCGGCGTTGGCCATGGACAGGAGGAAAGGCTTGTCATGCTTCTTAGGGAAAGCCTCGTCCTCGAACTTGGCGCCGTAGATGGATTCGCCGCCAGTGCCGTCTCCAGCAGTGAAGTCACCACCCTGTAGGGTTCATTGTCAGCGAACATGGCTTCAGCCTTGGGGAGAAGAAGCGCAGAGAGCTCTCATGTGACGACAGCGAGAGAGCAGAAAAGACTGGACCATACCTGAATCATAAACTGCTTGATGACTCGGTGGAAGATGGAACCCTTGTAATGCAGGGGCTTGCCGGACTTTCCAATTCCCTTCTCACCAGTGCAGAGGGCGCGGAAGTTCTCGGCCGTCTTGGGCACGAGATCAGAGTACAGCTCCATAGTGATGCGGCCGAGCGGCTTGCCGCCAAGCGTGATGTCGAAGAAGACGCGAGGCCGCTGGGGCTTGGTCTCGGTTTCGGAAGCCATTGCGACGGTCGTGGAGGGAGAAGAGCTGCTGTTGCAGTCGAATTGGTGTTTGGAGAAGTAAGGAAGAAGAAAGAGGCTGTTGGGGGGGTAAAAGACGATGAGTCGATTGTGGTGTTACAGCGGCTGGGAGACGTGCGCCTGCAGATGATTCCTTTGGCTTCTCTGGGTTATGACGATTGCGGGGTCGAGCTAGCAATTTGGGTGCTTTGGCCAAGCTTTGAAGAGGTAGAGTTGAGGGTATACAGATGCAGATTGTGAGAGGCAGAAGATGAAGTTGAAGAGGAGGAGAAAGTTGAAGAGTGGAAGGAGAGAAGGAGGAGGAGGAGGAAGAAGAAGAAGAAGAAGAACCTGCGAGGGCAGCTACGAGGCTACAAGTACAAGACCAAAGTACCTAAGGTAAGGTAGGTAGGTAAGGTACACTTCTAGTTGAATTAAACGCTGTGGTCAGCCGGGACCAAGTGAATCCATATCGGTACCTTGAGGATGCTGACAGCGGGAGCCGGCCAGGAGGTATCGGCATGGAACCTACTAGTAGATCAGCGTGTGCCTTATACGATACTAGTAGAATGTACCTATTGCTTGCAGCTGTCCTTGCACATGATTGGACGATAATTCATCTCTTGGGCTGGTGCTACTGATACGAATTGGAGTTGCCAAAATAGCCCAACTGGAGCCGAAGGCGACGGCAAAAGCAGCCAGAATTGCCGTTTGGGATGGATCAATTCAATGTTCTGTGCATCTGAGCCCCTCCATGGCTGCCCCTCCATGATCAGTGTTGGTGCTGCTTCTTCAGGCTCCAGGCGTTTGTTGGAGCATTTTTGGAGTAGTCTAGGGGCTGTTAGTGCTGGCGTTAGTGTCCAACCCCCCCGCCATCGTGGAAGTTTCTAGCACCGGCTGCACAGATGAGTGGCTGGTCTTGCTCTGGGCCGCAGCGCATGAAGAAGGGGATCACGCATTGCATGGGTCAAGGATGACTTGTCGGGGGGTTGCGGGCGAGGTTGATTACATACAGACAGACAGAGAGACAGACAGGGACTGGAATCGCTGCGTTGTGTCTACAACTACAAGTAACGAGTGCATACATGGTTGTGGTGAGGGGCATTGGTATCAAATAAGGTAGTAGATGGTCGGTGAGGAGATCCAGTCAACGTAGAAAAGAGGTAGGTTTCTAGATCAATGCAACTCCCAATAGTGGCAACGTCTATCGAATAGTCGATCGTCTATCGTGTATCTCTAGTAGATAGTATCATCGTCGTCGTCGTCGTCGTCATCATCATCATCGGTATCACAAGATACTCATCGCTCAGAGACTGGCGCACCCGCTTGGAGCTCCAAGGTAACCTGCCAACATCAACGCCATCAACCCGCCCCATGTCAGCAAAGTCACTCCCTTCAAACAGTCGAATATGGCCTCGTATCAGCAGCACTTACCGGCCCGTCGTTGACCAGCGCAACCTCCATCATGGCCTGGAACTTGCCGTCCTTGACTCGGTCCCCCTGGTACATGTCCTTGACCCTCTGGACAAAGTAATGATACAGCCGGCTTGCTTCTTCAGGGCTCGCTGCGCCGTGGAAATCCGGCTTAGTGCCCTTTTTCGTCTTTGCCAGCAGCGTAAACTGAGATACTGGTGATGTTGATGAGCACCAATTGCCACGGCCATCAAGGTGCCCTCCAAGAGACTCACCACAAAGAACCTCGCCCTCAATGTCTGTCACACTCCTTTTCCACTAGTACTCGCCAACCACATTAGCTATGCATATCTCGAAGCTCAGTAAAGACGCTTCCACTCACTCGCCCCCCCTGTTCATCATCCCAGAGTTTCATCTTGACAACTTTGTTGGCCAGTGAATCGGCCTCTTTCTCTGTATCGCCCGGCGCAACAGCCGCAAACACCAACACTCCTCGACCAATGGAGGAGACCAGCTCTTTTTCTACCGTCACAGACGCGGAGAGCACACGTTGGATGATTGCTTATCATAGAAAGCTCAAATTAGACATTGTTTTGCTACAGGAGTCTGGAACAACAAAGCCACTCCAGCATGGCAAGTGAAGAGTAATGGAATAGGAAATTGATCATGCCTACCCTTCATTGTGAGCCTCTCCACCCCCCTCTAAAGGCGCAAAGACTGGAATGTCTCAAGAAGAGCAAAATCTATGTTTGCTTTTAGCGATAGATAGGTAGTGAACCAGAGGAAGCTTGGGGTTCGACGGCCGCCTTCTTGTCCAGCCTTGACCCGGCGGAACTGCAATGTCAAAGAAGAGACAAGCGAATCGCTGAAACAATGGCACAAACTTGATTATGGCCCCGATACCGGTGAGAACTCGACGTCTCGGTGACGGGGAGAAAAAAGTGGCTTAATCGCTATCAATCAATCGTGCCTTGACTGAATCGCGTATCCAACTCTGTGTCATGTGAGAAACGGCTGTAGCCACGACCCAGACATCCCGCATTGCCAGGTACCTGCTGATAGTGAGAAGAGATGCTAAATCAACAGAACAGCCGTCTACTAGATGCACAAGAAATGAGAACCAAGATCTCAATCGTCATGCAGACACAAACATCTTCTCAGTCATCTCATTGAATAGTCCCCAATCCTTCTTGACCATGCTTCTTTGCTGCAATCTCCGGTGTCTCGGCTAATCTTCGCAAAGCAGCCGGTACATCCCACTGCTAGCCAAGTGCAGCCTCGCGACTTGGCCTCATCAACTTCCATCTCGCACGTTCATCGACTTCACAAGCCAGATCCCGCCGCAGCGCAACCCCCCGGTCAGCGTCCCCAATTCGATCTCGATACCGACCTCTGTCGCTTCCTCCTCCGCTTGCTGCGCATCTCTGCTCTGCCGCTGTCACGTGGCGCGCGACGGTCGAATCCCCTCGCATCTCGCCTGCATAAAAACCACCTTTGGCCATAAAGGTTACCCCACGAAAACGAACCAAAAGCCTCCATCTCCCCTCGACGGAATCTCATTCGCACCTCGTCTGCACTGCAGAGCCCCAGCACACGCACCTCTGTGTCAGCGGCGGACTCCTCCCACACAGATTTAAAGCAACAGCCTCAACCGGCAAGGACGCTGCTCGGCCGTTTCTCCCCTCCTCAACCGACAAGATGGCGGCGAGGAAACTACAACAAGAAGTCGACAAGTGCTTCAAAAAGGTGGCGGAAGGCGTCGCCGAGTTCGAGGCCATCTACGAGAAGATCGAGCAGTCAAATAACCCGGCCCAGAAGGAGAAGCTGGAAGACAACCTCAAGCGCGAGATCAAGAAGCTGCAGAGACTGCGCGACCAGATCAAGACATGGGCTGCCAGCAACGACATCAAGGACAAGGCTCCCTTATTGGAGCACCGAAAACTGATTGAGACTGTTGGTGGAACCCCCGTCATGTTGGGCATTGATGCATGTGCTGGCGCATACTGACCATTGTCTTCTCCTCTTCTTTCCCCCCCCCTTCTAGCAAATGGAAAAGTTCAAGGCCGTGGAAAAAGCCATGAAGACCAAGGCGTATTCCAAAGTGGGACTCGAAGCCGCCGCGAAACTGGATCCTAAAGAACAGGCCAAGGTCGAGGCCTGCGAATTCCTCAGCAGCATGGTCGATGAGCTGGAGCTTCAGATCGAGACCCTCGAAGCCGAGAACGAGTCCATACAAGCCACCCTGAAGAAGGGCAAGAACAAGACTGCCCAGGAAAACCGCATGGCCGAGATCGACCAGATCATCGAGAGGCATAAATGGCATCAAGGCAAGCTGGAGCTGATTCGAAGAACACTGGAAAACGGCGGCATCGACACGGAGCAGGTCAACGCCTTGGAGGAGCAGATCCGCTACTATGTGTCCGACGGCATGAACGAGGACTACATGGACGACGAGGAGATCTACGACGAGCTCGACCTGGAAGAAGAGGAAGGCGTCTTTGGGATGAACCAGGATACCGAGAAGAACTCCTCCCAGGATACGCAGTCTATACAGGATGACGTCCACGAGATCGAACCGCCATCCAAGGCGAGGAAAGCCGCCAAGGACACCGATTCCACAACGTCGTCGACGACACGAACAAAGTCCGCGCAGTCCAAGTCTCCCCTACCGGCGTTGGCCACGCTCCATACTCCGCTGTCTACGATAGGAGCTGGGGGAAGCGGCAGCCCTGCCATGAAGCCGGCGTCGATCCCCACGAGGCCGGCAGGGGAGGGCCTCAAGTATGCGTCTGCCGCTGCCGCCGCCGCCGCCAGCGACAAGAACAATGTTGGCATCGCTCCTCTACCCCCGCCACCGGGTATCAACGTCGGCATATCGCCGCTACCGCCTGCGCAGTCGAGAACAAGCGCCACCAACTCTCCCGCCGTCTCGTTCGTACAGCCTGCCCAGGCCTCGTCGTCACAACCCTCCGAACCCAAGCAGTCTGCGCCTGCACCTGCTCCCGTGCCCGCACCCGCTCCTGCCACCAACGAGAATGCTGAGCCACCAAGTACAAAGTCGACGAAGAAGTCCAAGGCTTCGGGGAAGCAGCCGGCTACCTCGGAGGCATCATCATCCGAGTCTCAAAACGGTACGTTGTCGGAAGCCCCAGGATCGTCTTCGTCCTTTCGATTCCGCTTCCCCTTTGCAGCCCAAGCCCCCCATCATCATTCGAGATCTTTCGCTAACATTTGGGAAACAAAAGCCCCTCCTCAAACCAACGGACCTCCTAATGGATCTACGAACGGTGTCAAGCCCGTTGCGGAAGAAGCCGAAGAGGAGTCCATCTACCATCTTCCTGCGTCATTACAAGATCTTGTCGACTCGTACGAGACGGCGCGGAAACGGCCATACCAGCCCCTGTCACACTCCACGCTCAACCTCCTGAGGGCGAGCGCACAAAGCTATCCAAGCGCATTTGAGGCCGATGTTCCACGGACGTATCGTCCGGACATGCCCGTTCCTCAAACCGGTTCCGGGTTTCCCACCCAGCCACTACCCATATTCGACGATCCGCGACTTTACTCGAGGATTGACCCGGATACGCTCTTCTACGTGTTCTACTACAAGCAAGGAACGGCGCAGCAATACTTGGCGGCCAAGGCGCTGAAAGACCAGAGTTGGCGGTTTCATAAGCAGTACCAGACCTGGTTCCAGCGACACGAGGAGCCCAAGAATATCACCGAGGAATTTGAGCAGGGCACGTACCGGTTCTTCGACTACGAAAGCACTTGGTAAGACATCTCGTCCTTGACTCACCCTTGTCCCTTTTGTCAACCTCGTCTGAATCAGCTCGCTAATACGCTGCTCACAATAGGATGAACCGAAGAAAGGCAGACTTCAAGTTTGCTTACAAATTTCTCGAGGATGACATCTAGGCAGTACCTACTTACCTACCTAGTTGGCTTTTTTTAGGACGGAACATGCACGGGCTAAGGCTAAGGGAGTGACATGTTTTGCTCTGTATTCCGTGGCTCTTTGTCCATGATGTTTTACCTTTTTTTCTTTCCATTTCTCCATTTTTCTCGTCTCATCTCTTTCTTCGGTATGGGAGTTCTACAGAGAGCATCATGGTAGCTGTGAATAACACATGGTCGCTACCACAGTTGGGTTTCTCGGACGGGGAATAAACTAGTGTCAGAATAATCCATATGAGGGCGGGCTTTGATCCGCACTGGGAATCTGTTCGCCATTTGGTTGCCTGTGCTCTATTGTTTCTCAGGCTCGTCTTTTGACTTTTGCTACTCTCTTTCCCTTGCGTGATGCATGAGTGATTGTGCGTTGGTTGGTTGCTACGATGCCAGTGTGGGTCCAAGTTGGAGGCTTTCTACTTACCTCTGAGCAAGAAGGGGGGAGAGAAATCCCTGAGCCTGGCATTGCAGGGTAGCTTCAGGATTCAGACGAGCCCTTGTCAGGAGGTGATTTGAAATACCTATATTATGATTTTGACGTGTTCCTAGTGTCTAGACTCTTATACTGTAAGGGCGTATTGCGACAACAGTAGACTCGTGAACGAACCGTGCTGTCAAGGCAAAGAAGAAGCAGCAAGGTGGCAAGGCTTCAACGATACTGGCCATCCCTTCCCCCAACTTCCCCACATAAGCTTCAAGTCAACATGTCTACTTGCCCACCCCCTCACAATAGTTCTTTTCTCATTCTTGGGTATGGGTGGGGAAGCTGGTATGACTGCGTTTGATTCCATGTAAAGGCATGACTCGCCGAAAAGGTTGTGAGCTCGTTGAGAGAAGGAGGGGGCTGGAGGGGAAATGGGAGGATGTAACTTCTCGAGTGTGGGGGATCTTGCATGTGCTTGTGTTTGATTCCGTGTGCTTGGGGTGTATTTGATAGCTGTAACCGTGGATAGATGGCAGGTAGCTTTGCAGATTAGACTAGTCAAAGTGTTGGAAGCATCAAGATTTCATCTGGCATCTCGATAGGTCAGATCTGGAGTGGATTACCCTTGTCCTGTCGCTGCAGGTATGGATGGGGGCGGGTGTCTTGTCTCTGGCCTACCTATACAGGATTGATGTGAAACCCTTTGGGGTACCTATCATCAACAGATACAGACTGAAGTCTCGGCAGCAACGTTAGAGAAACCTCGGAGGAGCCACCAATATCGAGGCATTCCTTTACGAGTGGTTTCGTCCTTGAAGTGTTCTTGCCCGTTTGCGTTGCACTTCTTTGTGCATACTGCCATGGAGACATGAAGGCTTGGAAGCGAAGATATCTGACGACATAAGAGGAAGCTGATAGGATGGCATCTTGGAGCAAACGGACTCCTTATCTGCAAGTCGTGTGAAACTGAGGCTCGCTGGGTATTGGCAAGTGAAGCTGCAGGGACCAGCGTTCTGTTTGTATAAAAGGGGGGCGAGTGGATTGTTGACTATAACTGCTCTGAATCATTGAGGAAAATAGCTGCAAGTTTGCAGTTAGACAAGATGAAAAACTCAAGTAACTGCAGGCTTTCAAATAGCTCCGTTTGTGTTTGTTCCTGTTTGTCCATTGCTCAGGGGAGTATAGAACTGCTTCTTCCCTCTGTTTACAAAGGACGGTATCTCGCACTCTGCAAACTCTTGCATCTATTCTCGCATTTGAACTGCACTTGAAATCCAAAACCTACTACTCAGTGAGTTATTACCCAGTCTTGCAAATACGGTATCAGCATAGCTGATCCAACCAAGGGTAGAAGCATCATATCAAGATGAGTATCGGCAACAAGCACGTCTTGTGGTATGACCCAACTGCCAAGGAGGAGCTCAAGGCTCAATGACCTACCGCATATCAAACCGGCAAAGGCAACGCTTCTGGTGGCACCCAAGGCATGACCGACCCGGACACGGTCAACTTCAAGACCACCGTCTACAACAAGGTGGCCAAGTCCTTCTCCGCGCTCTTCAGCAACCACGCGAACCGGTACGAGCGCCGCAAGGATTGCCCCGTGGGCTGGACCACCGGCGGCCAGATCGGCTGGCTCCGGGAGGAGCAGGACTCGCAGTACCATCTCATGGAGGAGCTGGAGCTCAAGATTGAGGAGTTGAGGAAGGATGTCAGGCAGCAGCAGGAGCTCATCAAGGCGTACGAGGTCAAGGTGGCGCAGAACGAGGAATACCTGCAGTACTGCATGCACTGGATCACCATGGCGCAGGTGTTTGGGGACGTTCCCGTTGCCAAGGACCGCATGATGTGGAAGTCTGGCCGCGTTGTGTTCGAGGAGGACAGGGATGAGGATGAGGACGAGGCTATGGAGGAGGATGCTAAGGGAACCATGGCCTCGGGCACCCATCACGCTGCTTCCCAGTAGATGACGACATTGAGATGGCTTGCGTTGAGTTGAGCCTGGAGTGGTTTTCCTTCTTTCATCGTCGGGTCTCGGAACATGTCAGGGAAAAGGTCGCTGTCGTCTACCAAGACAAGGCATGAGTTCGTATCACGGACTCTACATTCAATGTTCCTAGGTATATTAGCCTAAACGCAACAGCAGAAAAGAGTCTTCTACACAAACCTCTAGAAGCGCCTGGGAGTTGTCGAGGCTCGCCCTGCTCAACTGTCTCATCGAGTGTAACTGCAATGCCCAGAAGGTCCAGCGGATGGTCGACGTGTTACGCCCGTCCAGGGAAGCCCACGATATGCATGCCTTCTTACAAAGTCGGTCCGTTTCCGAGAATTCCCCCTTAGGTTCTTCTTGCAAATCGCTCTTTCCTTCTCTCCTTTTCTCGGGTCCTCCCATTCTGACTTGCCGAATCCCAGGCGCACTTGCCGAAATCCATGTCGTTCTAGGGCTCAAGGAAGGCGGACGTCATGCAATCCGGCTTGTCTGTCTCCTTCTCACGCTCTTCCACAGCTTAATGGAAAAACTCAGATAAGGTACTACCTAGGTAGGTACTGTACTAAGTTGCCAGACTGATACCTAGGCAGGTGCAAGTCACTGCTTCTATTTGCTTCTTCTCTGGCAAACCCCTTTTCTCTTCCGTTAGGTATTTCACTCTTCGCTTCTGGCTGCTTCACTCCATTGCAGCCGGGCGTCTTGCTTCTATGCATGCTCTCACTCTGTCGGACTTTTTGTTTGTGTCGTCTTTGTCGAGATACCGATGGGTTTAACTCCCTAGTACTGCTTCTCCATGGATGTCTCCGACCTACAGCTGCTGTATTGCAGTACCCGATGTACAATTTCCGATCCAAATGGCGCACGTTCAGTCTTTCCTTGGTCTGCCTCACACTGCTTCCGGTCCAAACAAAATCATGTGCCGCAATTCGGGCATGCAAGCATCAACAAGGGCTGGTAGGCCGTCGTCACAGCCTAAAGGGATAATCTGACACCGCTTTGTCCGCCAAGACGAGTTCCAGGCCTTCATGGTGTTGTACCCTGGCCACCAGCATTCGGAGGCCAGCTATCAATCTGTTCTAGCTTGGTACGATCTTCACTGGGGGTGGCCGGAAATCTTGCATTATCTTCGCCCGCTGGATAGGCCCGAGCAAGAGGCTACGGGTAGATCCTGAGCAGTGGAATCGCTTGAGAAAGATGAGTATGTCAGTTCGAGCTACGAGATTGCCCTGAGCATGGCTGACATCCATTGCTTGTACTTAGATGGCTTCAGGAAGAAGCCAGGCGTACGTTTTTGCCAGGCTTGATCATGTCGCTCCAAGCGCTCTGCCGCCTGCGCAGGCCCGTATCAGCATCCCACCTTTGCGGAGGTCGATTCACGTGTCTTCTTGGATTTGCTTCCGCAGAATGACGGCAGCTTGATAGGGGGCGTGTACTTCTCACGAAATACGTTACCTCTGCTTGGTCATTGCCATTGCCATGGTATCCGGGTGACAGGAACCAAGATCGCTTGCTTTCGCCCCTTGACTATCTTTTTACACCGATCCTTTCCGTCTCAACGGCTTCAACTTTTGAGATTCTCCTGGGCATCTATCTGGTGTGCCACAAAGGAGAGTCACAGGGGGCCAAGATCCTGACATGAATACCTTTGCTTGCCCGTCATCGTTAATACGTATTCGACATCCGTGTTTGCATCGTCTGCTCTTTGTTTACAGCTCGAATGGAACCGGTGTCCGCCCTCGTACCCAAGATTGAATCATGCTGCGTGACGATCTGTGTTTCCTGAGGCTTATCAGAGCAGGCTACGAAGCAATCGCAACGGCTTCATCAGAAGACCAAGTCCCAGGAGATGAGAAGAGATGGGGGAGCTTGCAATTTACGTCACGATATGTGCAGTCGCCTTTGCTAGCTTACATACTTGTTAGCGCCAGTATACGGATCCGTATTACAACCTCGAGAGATTCGGGGTTCGCGACATGAGCGGTCATGAGGTGGGGTTTCTCGAGGACTTTCCGAGAAGCGTCCGTCGGAGACGAATCTTATTGCCCAAGGCAGCTCGTTACCCATTCGATTCATGTGCGAAGCAGCGACTTTGCTGGGGTAATTAGCCCTCGAACGAGCCCTATACGTGTCGACGTTGGAAAGACGGTCATTGTTGGCGCCGTGTGGCTTACATTTCTCGGCCTACAAGTGGTGTTGATACAAGGGCTAAGAGGGGAACCCCTCGTGGTCACATCTCTTGTCTGCGTGCGTCTTTGCTCGCGAGCCCGAAGTTGGTTATCGACATCGATTGGCCAATCTAATATTAGACAACTTTAACGCTCAATCTACCGCTGCCGAATCTCCCGAGTCAGACGTTTCAGCACGACCGCGATCATCTTGACTCTCTCGCGAGCTTTAGCGCCCGGGATCTCTGCACTTGCTCTCCACCACACAAGATGGTAAAGTCAACAATGCCCAAACGACAGATGCAATACTGCGCATTTGCCATGCTCCTTCTTGTTGGTACCGACACGATGGGGTGGCAAGGGTCTGGAAGCGGAGAACCTACAAAGCACGATGGGTGCTGTCAACCATAAGCCGGGAGTTCCTGAAGGCGAACGAGCTCTTTTGCAAAGTACAAATGCAAGAGTTCGGATCGGCGTGGAAGCAACATGGCCGCCAAGACTCAGCCGCACGCGCTGTCAAAGCCATGGACCGACTTACAAGTCCAATGGGGCCGGATTGGGAAACAGCAGCCACTGGAGATTTGGTTGGTTAGCCAGCAACGGCTTGGAGGGTCGCGATTCGGGCTCATCGCCGGGTGCCTCGAGTCTGTAGCTCTTCTGTGGGGAGCAAGATGTGAGTCCTGCTCTCCCGTATGGCAATTCATCTCTCGCCAGTCCGCAAAGGGTTTACAGGGTCTGACCATCCATCTCCACATGGCTCTGTCCATTCTGCATGTCGCAAAGCGTCTACTCCTCACTCAACTGCGGCCCTTGTGCTTCACTTGCTCGACGCCCCTCCGCATAAGGTTCTGTAAGGATCGAGGAGCAGACTAGCGGATACGTCGACGTCACCATGGGAGCAGGTACTTCTGACGAGCAACCCTGGTACAATTCTGCCCTACCGGACCTCGTCCATACGCGCTAACTCT
Source organism: Trichoderma parareesei (assembly GCA_001050175.1). Classification (NCBI taxonomy): domain Eukaryota; kingdom Fungi; phylum Ascomycota; class Sordariomycetes; order Hypocreales; family Hypocreaceae; genus Trichoderma; species Trichoderma parareesei. The sequence goes on along the minus strand of LFMI01000883.1, from coordinate 13,582 downwards.
TGATAGCTTCTAGAAGCCTTGCTGCCGATGTTACCTCAAGAACGGGGGTACCTACAGAGTACGAGGTCGAGGGTTCATTATCTACCTACTTGCCGTGTGTTGAAATAAACACAGCCCTTCCCCTGGCCGCTCTCGGATGGGAAAGGCTACGCATATATACATGTACTTTTGGCTGCTTCGTCCATCAAGCATTGGACACAAAAGCTGCCGACTGCCCTCATCTGGGCCGCCTCTTGTCCCGAGCGATATCCTGATATCATTCCATAACAGCATCCTCATCAACACCTTTTGTACCAACGTGACCTCTTGTTTTCTTTCGCAATTGGATACAATTGCTCGCCCAAGTGTCGTCAATCTCAGGAGACGATAGCTGCTCAGCTTCGTCGAGACCATCGGTTGTTCGTCCTTGGCGTTACTCGTACATCCCGAACACCATGGCGGACGACGATTTGCAATTCAGCTCCTACAGCCAGCTCTGCATGGACGCTCGGCTGTGTGACGAGAGCCTGATGTACGAAGAGGCCCAGATGTTCGAAGACAACCTGCCGTATGGCGACTGGTTTTCCTTCGATATCAACGGCAACACTACCATGGCAGGCACTCCAGAACTCTGCGACTCACAGCCCGTGTCTCAGTCTGGGGGCTCAGGAGGGGGTTCAGAAGCGAGCTCCCCCGCAACGCCGACGTCTACAGACTCCTTCTTCGCACACCAGACCTCGCCGGCCCCCAGCTCATCTTACTTCCTGTCGTATGCAAGCGCCAGCACGCCTGCATCATCGGCTTACAGCAGTCCGGATGCCACTCCTGGCCAGGAAGTGGCCTCGCCCTCGGGATCGCCAACGTAAGTTGCCCTCTCTGAGCGTCCGCAAGGCCGCCAGCGGCATTCGCGGTTAACCGAGCTGAGCATACATAGGTTTGCCTCAAGTGGCCGCGACTATCCAGTGTGCTGCCTCCACCCGGGCTGCGATGCGAAGCCCTTCAAGCGTCGCGCCGATCTTGACCGTCACTACAAGCACAAGCACGCTCCCTCTTCTCAGAAGGACTCGTATCACTGCGATTACGCCCGCTGTGGCCGCCGCCGCGATCCCTTTCACCGCCGCGACCATTTCCGCGACCATCTGAGAGACTTCCACAAGGAAGACATTGAGAAGCGTGGGGTTGCCGCCAAGGAAGACTGGTTCGAGGGCCGCAACGCTTCACACACCTGGTGGCGATGCACCAAGTGTCTCAAGAGAGTCTACATCAGCCGGCAGGGGTACGAATGCCCTACTTGCAAGACATCCCTGCAGGCAAAGCGAAAGGAGATACGCCGGCGAGAGTAACCGAAAGAGACGAGAAACCCAGATTCGCACCAGGGCCCTGGTGGGCTCCGACCACAGCGGCGTCATCAACCACTTACACACCCCTGGCCACCACCCCCCTCTACCGCTGCCTCCTCCTCCTTCTGACTACTTGCATGACATCCCACCAAACAGAAGCTGGCCGCTCTGGACGGACTGCGCTCCTTTCCGTCTGAGCTTCGACTTTTACATCTGCCGACATACCATTATATGGAGCGGATCATCACTTCCCAACGAATCTTACGGATCGGGCCTGTTCAACCCGGTTCTTTCAGCATCAGCCTCTGCTTTCTCCTGAGGCTGTTTCTTCCCTACGCCTCCTGCAGGCCAAACCCAATGATACCATAGTTGCAGAAAAAGCTACTTTCTTAGCAGGTAGCAGTGAGCTCCCAAATACCAGACTTATCAAGTCTTTCTCGTCCGAGATGAGTGTGGGGAGCTAATATGTGCCCATTACCTATTCGCTCATACCTTACTCGCTTGTGGCGTGCATACCAGCAGCACGATAGGCTTTCTCTGATATCGTTCAGCTATGCCTGCCAAGCTCGGGCCCGACTCCGGCTGTGAAGCAAGCAAGCACCAGTGGCTGAGCTGGTTCGAGTTGACCACCCTCACTTTCCCCGCCTGTGGCTCACTGCCGAGCCTTGGCCATCAGAGGTCAACGGACATTCATTGCAACCTCGGGCTTCACTCTCTACCTAATCTGCCCTACCTGTGGTTACAATGTCATCAGGCAAAGGCGGGGCGGCTGGCCGAGAGCCTGGAGGGAACGGCACACCTGCATGGCATGAGGTTTCCGCACATCGTTTTTGCATTTACGAAGGACCCAAGTACGAGAGGTTCTTACCAGGTACAGGGAAGGAAAATGACAGTTGACAGAGGGGAACGAAAGGCTTGCATGGTTAGCGTCGAGCTGGCAGCCTCGGGAGCGCGAGCTTCCATCAGAGGTGTGTGTGTGTGTGTGTGTGTGTATGACTTGACTGGACCGACGCCGTTGCGTTTCTTTCCTTTCATCAACAGTTGGTGGCGCACAGTTCTATCAAGGCACAACGAGCAGCAACACACACACACGCACACCACTTTCACTCACACACACCTCTTCGAGCTTTTGGGCTGATGGAGGGGGAGCGGCGTCCTATTGGCCGCCAATTACGATTGGGCGCTTCATGTGTCTTTTTGCTTTTTGGGCAAAGTCTCAGACGCGGGAGTGAGACGTAATAAAAGAGGGAAGCATATAGTTTGAGGACGTTGATTTGATACTTGTGCTTTGTTTGTGTTGATTGACTCAATTGGACCAAAATACTCTCGGCAGTTGTGCTTGTCTTTAGGTTGGCGTTCGGCGTCTGGCAAACCAAAAAGTTCTATGTTGATACCTATCTTGCTATGCCCAAGTTATTCTTTGGGTTCTCATATTGCATTGCCTGAATTTCTTCTCCTGTACCTTTCACCTTTGTACCTTTCCCGTTCATCACTTCCCACATCAATGAGCATGACTATATTCAAGATAGACGACGAAAGCTCATGCAAATGACTCCATGACAGACAAGCCGCGCGATCACAACTCACCTCCAGGGGAATAAAACGCAAATGATGCGATGAGATATGACGGGCATCGTATCGGCTCGGTTCAGCAGGTGGCGGCTAACATTGGTGCTGGGCCTGCTGGGGTAGCATTGGCGCGAAAAATCGGGGCTCCGGAGCATCTTCAACGGCCTCTATTGGAGTTGCTCGTGAGATGCGGGAGAGCCTCTCGGTTATCAGACGCACCGCTTGCCGTGGATCCTGCCTTTGCTCTTGTGCTCGTACTTTGCGAGTCATCCCTGTGCGCCATGTCGATTCAAGCAAACGAGAGACAACGCTTCCCTTTACTCCAATCGTCACGGACTCTCCCCGTCGACCTGTCGCCTACCTAGTCCATCTCGAGCGAATCCGTTGGCGCGCCTCCCCTGCAAACAGACTTTGGACCGGCCGTTACACACTGCTTGATACTTAGCTGCATTGGCCCTGCAACCACGAGGTCGGCACAATCTAGACTTCCTCAGATTCAAGCCTCCAAACTCTGTGTGTTTCTCCGTCCTTACGTTGAGCCAGGGCCGCCTCCATCTTCCATGGCCGGTTGGTTGGCTTGCTGTCTTTAAGGTGAGGCCGTTAGGCTCTCGTCGTAGGCGGCATGCATCCAGCTCCTTTTGGCCGGGCCTGGGAGCTGGAGACAACATTGTTATACGGCACAGGATAGGCCAGCAAAGTTCCTTTCCAAGCGTCTGGCTGCAGTAGTCTTGCTCTTTTCCCAAATCCTGAGGCAAGTCTGTCCGCGAGGCTCTGTGGGAGATTGTGATGTAAGCGTAGAGCCTCTGGTGGAAGTTGTTGAAGCTTGCAACCAGGGCACTTACACGGACTCCCATGCCGTTCAATGGCTAGCATGCACATGCGGATGGCAGCAGTGTGTGTAGGGACATTGCTCACCAGATCTCCAGCCTCGTTTCAACAGCTTTCGAGAGACGAATTGTAGATAAGGTGGGTAAAGAGCCTCCCCTCCCCTCCACGATGTCGGCAACACATGGTGGCTTTCAGCGTGGCTGGTGATGGCTTCACAGCACAACTGCGGGGGTGGCCGCCTCCAGCCAATCGATGTGGTGGGATACGCTCGTGGAAGCCATGCTGCTCACCCAGCCTCGCCAGACTGGGACAAGCCCCTGGCTGCCACCACCAGCAAGCTTGTCGCCATCAGCGGCGCCCCAACAGCCACGGGATTTTCTTCGGCCAGACACGCACGGATTGAGGCGGATGACAGCGTGCCGTCGGGGCTCTGGCGCCGGAACCGCGGTCGACGGCACGTGTCCTGGCTTGACTGAGCTCGAGCTTGAGCTGTCCTGGAGACTCCACCAACCAGCCCTTCCTCGCCGGACTCCGGCCGTCAGGGACCGCGTATGACTGTGTCTGTCAGGGTGCATAGTGTGCTCCCGAAGGGGCCTGCGTCGCCGTCTGGTGTGGGATATTGCGTTTGTCTCCTGTCCATCCCACACAAGATGAGCTTCCCATCGGACTCGGAGCCAGAATTCTCACCAGCTTTATCACCCTTGCAGCTTCCCAGCGGCGGCTCAATCCCTCGAACCCCCACTCCTCTGATTTAGCTGCTCATGAGTGAGCACGTCGTCGCCGCCTTTGCAGCTCTGACCGCACTAAAACTTCGGCAGTTGTGTTTTTCAACATCGTGTGGGGCCTCGTCCCTTGACATGTGGTAATCTGTGTTATCCCCTCCCCCGAAGCTGATGCTGTTGCTTGTTCGCCATCTCGGCTATATGCTTCGAAATGGCATATGATACGCGGGTGTCGAATAGTTTCTCCGTCAAATTGCCTCTTGGGATCGAGTTTGCGAGTCTGGATCGGCAACTGAGTGGTTACCAATCCCTGAGCTGCTACAAGGCACGAGCGGGTGTTTCTCGAGGATTTGGACAAAGTAAAAGTCGGACAGTGCCGACTGCCTGGGCTTCCTTTTCTTGGCACGGAGCTACCATTCGAGCCACTGCCTCCATATGCGCTCTTCATCCATCTCAGAGTCGGGCATGTGTCCGTCATCACTGGCTTGAACAGCTGTGCTATCCGTAGAGTCGATCTCGGATGCTGCTGGCGCCGATGATGGTGAGTTTGGTGCTGATCCGCAACCACGATCTCGGAGGGGATGTTCAAGCTCTGCTGGAGTTGGTCCTATAACGTGGCTTGTCGAGTTGTGAAGCTTCCTGAGACGAGATGCCCGACTCCTGCAAGGAGACGACAGTGTCGGGTGGCTACTTGACGAAGAGGAGCCTGTCAGACCTTTGTCGACGAGAGGAGACGAGTAATTCACATCTATCGACTGCATTCTATTCCTCGGGCGTTCTGGTGCTGTGCTTTGCGTCTGCGAGCGTTGGACATAAGCGGGACTTTCAACGAGATTCCCGGACTTGCTCCATCGGTAGTCTTGGCTGCCCACTCGTATTCTGACGGACCTAGGTGAAGGAGTGGCCTGCCTCAGCTTTCTCTTTCGATTGTCTCTCTGCTTGCCGCCCTCCGATGGCTTGCGATGGGCTGGAGTCGGCCCCGGTTGCTTTTGCTGCGCGGAGGTATGCCTGAAATTGGTCGAAACCCCCCCTTCTCTTCTGAAATGCACGACTGGACGTCTCGGCATTTCGGTTCCGGCAGAATTGATTCTTGTCAGGAGCCTCCGGAATCCCGCTTCTGGGTCAGAAGCATCTACAGAGCGGTCCCTTGCTGCCTGCTTCGACAGTGGCGGCCTTTCATTCCCTCCTGATGGAAAAGCTATTGGCAGTTGAATGACGTCCCTTGACTGAATTTTCGGCCGGTCCTTCAGGCTTGTCAGCACCTCGGGAGCAGCTGGTACAGGCTTGCCGCACAGCACTGACGAAGGACTGGTTCCAGCTCTTTGTAGGCTTGCGGTAGGTCTCTTTGCTGGGGATACGTAGTTGGGTACAAAATCAGCCGCGGAGAGGGTGACGGGAGGTCGGGCTTTGTCCTGCTCACGCAGTCGAGAGCGTGCCTTGGCGAAATATTCTTTCTGGCGAGCCATTTCCTCTTTCCAGCCCTTTCCGCGGCGATGTCGAGAGAGGTTGCCCCCCATCCAGTTCATGTTGAAGCTGCTGATGGACAGAAAGAATTTGTGAAACTTGTCCAGATGGACAGAAGAGGATGCTGACGATGGCCACTACATGAGATGGAAAAGGAGATGAGGAGCGTCAGAAGTCTATCGCCGAATTGAAGAGCTTGGAATTCAAGTTAGGAACGACCTTGGAGCATGAACTCGCATCACGTCATGTGCTGTTCGAGGCATCAAGAGGGTAGGAGCAAGCCTTGGTATCCATGGTTGGAAGCCGTCGAGAACTTACCAGAGGCTCGAGGCATCTGTCAGTACTGCTGTGAACAATCAGATGCATCTTTGATAAAGACCAAAACAACAAGTATGCGAAGAAGGATTTCAAATTCGTGAGCAAAATTGGAAATGTCAAGATTTTTGATGAAGGTAGAGGATCGGATGATTTTTGATATTGCCTTCGGTAGGTATGTGGGCAGTCCGGAGAGCAGTGACTTCCTCTCCCTTGATGCACAACACAGTATGCGACGATACTGTGGGTAGTCAGCACTGTATAGGCTCCCAAACACTGGCCACCTATGACGAAGGTCCCGCCAGGAACAAGGGCAGCAGAACCTCGCATTGTCAACAGCCGAGGGAGCATCAACACGACTGATACATAGCCGCTGCCTTTGCTTCCTCCCGAATCAACAATGGCGGACGCAGCAGAACTGGAGCGCCAGAAGCAGGAGAAGATTGCGGCCGCCAAGAAGCGCGTAAGGATCCCACCTCGTCCCCAATTTGTTATACAGACTGGAGCCCTTGCATCAGTCGGCCCATCAAGGTGTATGCGCGTCTAACACGGGCTTCTCTAGGTCGAGCAATTGAAGAAGAAAAAGAAGAAGGGAGCAAAGCCGGAGACCAAAGCCGAAGCTGAGGCGTCCGCTCCTGACGCGACAGAAGAGACCCCGGAGCAGCCCCAGCCGAGTGAGGCGGATGTCAAGGACGATGTACCTGCCGAAGATGACAAGCCCGCCGAGGACAACACGGCTGGCGAGGAACTCAAGGCCGAGGAAGAAGTAGAAGACAAGGCCGTCGAGTCGCCACCATCCGAGACGCCATCCCTCGCGCAACAATCAAAGCTCAGATCCACGTCGTTCCGCGCCGGCTCGAATGCAGGCCCAGGGCCAATGTCCCCTGGGCCATTCAGCCCCGAGGGTGGCGACACGGCTGCCGACATTTACAGAAAGCACGTGGCTAGGATAGAAGAGCTGGAGAAGGAGAACAAGCGCCTCACCAAGGACGCATCCGACTCTGAGAAGAGATGGAAAAAGGCAGAGGAAGAGCTAGCCGACTTGCGCGAATCTGACACCAAGGGCGGCAAGGATGACCAAACCGAGAAGCTGGTATGTGCTGGGAAGGGAAGAGCAGGATCCTCCCTACGCCGTTCACCTTTGCCGAGTGTTTACACTAACGTCGTCGCAGAAGGACGAGATTGCGTCTCTACAGCGTCAAAACTCTCAACTACAACAGCAAGTATCCCGAAACTCTGGACATGCTCATCGTCAGTCGGTGTCAATAAGCGCCTCTCCTCCGTCGCTCCAAGCTGAGCTCGACGCCAAATCAGCCACCATAGAGTCCATGGAGATTGAGATCTCCAAGCTCAAGGCTCGTGTGGAACGCCAGGAAAGCGGCGCGTCCTCGGAGAAGGAACAAATCGCCGCGCTGGAAGACAAGGTGGCGCGCGCCGAGGCCGCAGCCGGCAAGGCTCAGCGTGAACTGCAAGACGTGAAGAAGGATCTCGAGCGCACGACGGAGAAGGCGGTCCGCGAAGGCAGCGAGCGCACCAGCGCAGAGACCAAGGCGAAGACGCTGGAACGCGAGCTGGAGGAGACGAAGAAGGCAAAGGAAGAGCTAGAGAAGAAGGTCGAGGCGTTGGAAAAGAAGGTGACGGCATTGACTACGCTGCACAAGGAGCAGGACGCACGATCGCAAGGTCTGAGGAAGGACAAGGAAAAGGCAGAGAGTGAGGTGCAGGAGCTGCGACTCAAGGTCGAGAAGCTAGAGAGTGAAAATGCCAGGCTTGCCAGTCGTAAGTCGACAGAAGGCGGCGGCGGCCTCGACGACGAGGGCGTGGATGAGCTGGAAGACGAGGGCAGGCGCAAGCTGGAACAGAGGATTCGCAGCCTTGAGGCGGAGAATCACGAGCTTCGCAGCGGCGCGTGGATCGAGAGACGGCGCGAGATGGAAGCGACTAGTCCCGGCTTCGACGACGTGGATCTCTCGGGCAACAACCACCCTCCTGCACGCAAAAGGGGATCGACAGCTGGTGGCATTGGCGAGTTCATTGCGCATGGCCTGAACGCCCTCGCCGGAGGAGGCGATGATGACCTGCTGGACGATGACGATGTGGAATTTGACGAGGAAGCATTCCGAAAAGCACATGAAGAAGAGTCCAAGAGGCGGATAGAGAGGATCAAGGAGATCAAGCGGTCGCTGAAGCACTGGGAGGGATGGAGGCTGGACATTGTGGACGTGCGAAGAGGCGGAGGGCAGGGCATTGGGGATATATTTGATATTTGAGCAGTCTAGAGATGGGAACACACCCGCGAATGAAGTCGATATTCTCAAAGAGTCCGGAGGAATACAGATGAATCAATAATTACCTGCCTCCTCGGAAGATGGATGCAGCCATTGAGATATACGCAGTAAAAGCCGTGTCATCAAGGGGGCAGCTACTCATTCGCCATGTCCTGTGACATCATCGGCCACGCGCGTGAGATGGGGTTTCACGTCAAGCCATGCACATGTAAGCGGGGGAGCGGATCGAAAAAGCTTCCTTCATCTTCATCTTGTCTCTCACTCACCTTCGACCTGGTCACCCATTCCTCACCACAATGGCACCAGGCCCAAAGACGTTCTTCATTACCGGAGCCGGGCGTGGCATCGGCCGCGGCCTGTCCCGGATCCTGCTGCAGTCGGGCCACCGCGTCTTCCTCATTGACAGCAACAAGACGGAGCTGGAGCACACGGCGGGCGTCCTGGCCAAGTCTCACCGGCGCGGGCGGGACTTTGAGGCCGCGCTGTGTGACGTGCGGCTGCCGCAGGAGATCCGGGAGGCGGTGCGGCAGGCGGACGGGCTGTTCGGGAGCCGGCTGGACTGCCTGGTGAACAATGCGGCGTACACGGGCGGCGTGGGCGGGACATCGCTGGCGGACATGACGCTGGACGAGTGGAACCGCAGCGTCGAGACGAACCTGACGGGGCCGATGCTGGTGACGCAGGCGTGCCTGGGGATGCTGCGGGCGGCGCGGGGCTGCGTGGTGCACATGTCGTCGACGCGGGCGGTCATGAGCGAGCCGGACAACGAGGCCTACTCGGCGACCAAGGCCGGCCTGCTGGGGCTGGCGCAGAGCATGGCGGTGTCGCTGGCGAGGGACGGGGTGCGGGTGAGCGCGGTGCTGCCGGGCTGGATTCACGTGCTGGACGAGTGTCGCGAGGCGGACGAGAAAGGGAGGCGGTGGGAGGACGGGCTGAGCGAGGAGGACATGCGGTGGCAGCTGACGGGGAGGGTGGGCAAGGTGGAGGACGTGGCGAGAGCGGTGGTGTATCTGGCGGAGAATGAGGGCGTGACGGGGGTGGAGATGGTTGTTGAT
>LFMI01000881.1:2214-14126 GCA_001050175.1 Trichoderma parareesei | reverse complement strand
TTTTTTTTTCTTCTTCTTATTTTTTTTTCTTCTTCTTATTTTTTTTTCTTCTTCTTATTTTTTTTTCTTCTTTTTTCACTTTTTTCTTTTATTATTATTGGAAGATATGGTATCACCAGCGATGAAATTCACTCTGGGACTGGGATAGATCAAGAGAGAAGAGTGCCCTTTACTCGCCTTGAGGGGCGAGGGGAAGCATTTGCTTTGGAGAAGAGATGTGTTGTATCTATGGCTTGACAAGAGCTACGTTCGTAGACTGTTTGTATAGACAGCATATACTCCGAGAAATATAAACCGAAAGAAGAGAAGAAAGAAGAAAAAGAGGAAGAATAAGAAGCAAAAGAAGCAAAAGACTTCGCCATGTATCCAGATCGTCATGTATACTGAGAAGCATATCCGTAATCATACACAAATTACCTATCCAAAGCCTGGCTTTGACACTTTTTCCACAACGCACGTTAGCAGTCGTTCCAAGAGGAAAAGGAAGCACAAGAGCCATGGACTCCTGCAAGCAAGAAGAACACAAGTGCACAACAAAGAGGCCAACTTACCATCTGCCAATAAACCCCCTTCTTCTTCAACAACTCAACATGACTCCCCCTCTCCAGCAACTTGCCCTCGCCCAACACGAAAATGACATCCGCATTTTGCACCGTCGCCAGCCGATGCGCGACAACCACCATCGTCCTGCCCTTGCCGGCCCTCTCAAAGGCCGCCTGGACAAGCTTCTCGCTCTCCGAGTCGAGCGAGCTAGTCGCCTCGTCGAGCAGCAAGATGTCCGGGTTGCGGATGAGCGCGCGGGCGATGGCGACGCGCTGCTTCTGGCCGCCCGAGAGAGAGACGCCGCGGGAGCCAATGTTGGTGTTGTAGCCTTCGGGGAGGGAGACGATGAAGTCGTGGATGGAGGCGTCGCGGCAGGCTTGGTATATCTGCTCGTCGGTGACGGTGGATTCGTCGACGCCGAGGATGATGTTGTCTCGAAGGGTGCCTGTGGGAAAAAGAGAGCTGAGTAAAGGTTGAAGGGGAAGTTAGGGTGGGTAGATAGGGGCTGACCTTGAAAGAGGGTTGCTTCTTGGGCGACGAGGGAGAGGTGTTTGCGGTAGTTGAAGATGTTGACCTCGCTGATATCCTGGCCGTTGCACAAGATGCGGCCTTTGTCGAGATCGTAGAACCTAATGGTGTAATCAAGTACATTGATTTAGTTGCCACAACAGATCCAAGGCCTCCTTCACTTTGGCTTACCGTTCGAGAAGAGAGATGATGCTCGTTTTGCCACATCCAGACGCTCCCACTAGGGCCGCAAACTGCCCCTTTTCGATTGTCAAGTTGAGTCCCTTGAAGACGGGAATGTCTCGCGTTGGGTATTTGAAATGCACATCCTGCAGCTCAATCTTCATTCCCCCTTCCTCTCGGGGAAGGTCCATCGCCCCAGAGCTCCTATCCCGGATCATGGTGTCTCTGGTGTTCAGGATGCGGTTCGACGCGGCCGTCACCTGCGCTGCGTTTGGTCCAAAGCCGAAGCTCTGGCCAGCCGACTCGGAAGCGTTCATGATGGCCATGAAGCACACAAAGTAGTTCTCGAGCTTGTACTCTCCGCTGGCTAAGAGCCGGCTTCCGTAGTAGAAGATGAGAGACTGGCAGGCCAAAGTGCAGCTGTCAGCGAATCCAAAGAGAAGACTCACCCAACGAGCCTTCTTGAAGGCCGTCTTGACGTGGCCTCTACACAGAGTTTCGAAGCGGCTCGATATAGGGCCCTCCAACGTCAAGGATGTAACAGTCCTGAAGGCGCCAATGGACTCGGACGCGAACTTTGAGCTTTCGGCAAAGACCTCGTTGTTCATCTTCTCAAACTGCATCTCGTACTTGAAGCGCCAGAATGAGGAGACGAGGAGAATAGGCATGACGACGGCGGTACCAACAAGAGCCAGTTTCCAACCAAAGGTAAAAGCAATAGCAATAGATCCGCTGAGGTTAAAGATGGCGATGTATACGCTGGCCATGTTGGCCCCCATTAGCTCCTCCAGCCGTTGAGGATCCCCGCTCGCGCGGGCTGTCATGGTGCCGTGCGAATGCTCCTCGTCGTCGAAGAAGGACGTCTTCTGGTAAAGGATGGCCTCAAAGTACTGCTTCTGGTACTTGGCTCGAATGATGGACGCCATTCGAGTAGAAAAAAAGAGTGTTCCAAAGTAAGCGCAGCCCACCCCTATCGCCAGAATGAACCACATCAAACTCCAGAAGCGAGACTCGGAGAGTAGTTTGGCGCCGGTGAACTGGAACACCACGATGAGCTTTGCAAACAGCCAGGCTTGCAGCGGGGTCGCTGCTCCGGCACAGGCGGCAAAGAAGACTGTCAGAAACATCAAGTACCATTGACTCTGTGTCTCGTAAAAGAGGCGGCCGAAGCTGTTGAAAATGTTCCGCTGCTGCTCGGTGTCGGTCTTTGCTTGAGCTTCGGCTTCGGAGACAGCCAAGCTCTTCTCGCGGGCCAGAGCCTCGGATGCATCTTCCCTTTCATCGCTCTCGTCAGGCTGTGCCGAGCCCCCCAAGGAAAGTGCTTGAGCCTGGACGAGGCCGGAGTAGACACCGCCCTCCAATGCAATGAGGCTTTCGTGTGTGCCCTCCTCGACAACCTTTCCCTTCTTGATGACAATAATTCGGTCCGCCTTTTTGATCGTGGACAGGCGATGAGCGATCGTGATTGTTGTCCGGTTTTGAGCCACGCGGTCGAGGGCAGCCTGTACGATACGCTCCCCACGGACATCAATTGCACTTGTCGCTTCGTCGAGAATGAGAATCTTGGGCTTTCGAACAATAGACCGAGCAATGGCAATGCGCTGACGCTGACCACCAGAGAGCTTGGCACCGCTGTCACCAACAAGGGTATCATAGCCCTACAACATTTGGCGGGTTAGAAAGAGGAAAGAAAGAATGAATGAAATGAAATGAAAATGGGGGGTAGATAACAAGAGGACGGATCCAACTCACCTGTGGAAGCTTGTCGACGAACTCGTCGGCAAATGCCTCGACACACGCTTCCTTGACCAGCTCGCGCTTCTTTTCTTCCGGTTCATTTTCCCACTGCGTGCCAATCAGACCATTTGCCACGTTGTGGAAGATTGTGTCGTTGAAGAGAAAAGGCTCCTGTTGGACCAGCCCAATCTGTGACCTCCACCATTTCAGATCAATCTCGTCTAGAGCATGACCACACGTGGTGAGCGTGCCACTGAGTTTGACTGGCGGCCCTGTGTCTTCTGGATCTTGGGTTCTAACCTCCTCCTCCTCCTCGCTGGGCTTCTTCTTCTTCTTGTTCTTCTGCTGTTCCACGGCTTCCGCAATGACATATTGTTCCTTTAGTGTATACCATCTTTCGATCAATCCCACAACGGTGCTCTTTCCTGAGCCAGATGGGCCAACAATGGCGTTGATCTTGCCCGCCTCGATGCGGAGATCCAGCTCGTCTAGAATCTTGACGTGGGGGCGGCTCGGATAGGCAAAGGTGACCTTTTCAAACACAATATCGTCCGTGGCAGAAACTTCGGGGTCCTTGAGGTGGCCCTTGTCGGGCTGAGGGGCATCGATGACGGTGAAGAACTGGGCGGCGGCAACGGTAGCCTTGCTGACGGCTAAAAGAGGAGTGGTGGTTCGCTCGAGGGAGAAGACAACCATCATGACAGACATCAAGACACTTTCTCAACTTAGTTGTGTGTCCCCATGCATACGAAAGGAGTGTATATACTCACATGACGATCGTGCCAACGTTATCAATCTTATTCTCAGCTATCGACCGGGTTCCGTACCAGAATGCGAGCGCGAAGGCTGAGAACACGCTAAAGAACTATGAGGCTGTTAAAATAAAGAGGCTTCAACGTACATTGGAGTCTTACGATAAGCCCAAACTGCAGGGATATGAATGGCGATGTGCGTTGAGCATGCTTCTTGGCTTCCTCGACAGATATCCCGTATTTCCTGACCATGCGGGCCTCGGCGCCGCACGCTGCAATCATGCGAATGCTGGCGAACGTCTCGCTTGCCACGGCCGAGGATTTCGCTTCAGCCTATGAAATGGTGAGATTTCGTTCTCGACAGCACTATTGCCATAATAATCCAGCATCAATACTCACTTCAGTTATCCGGCCGTGACCCTTGACAATTAGGGGTAATAACAAGGAGACGGTCAGGCCAATGAAGAGAATTGCCGAAGAAGTGACGAGCGTAAGGGCCCAGTTGCGAGTAAAGGCGATGATGATGGCTGCGACAATGGTGGCGTTGTACTCGAAAAAGACACCAAGCTTCTCCGAGATTCCAAGCTGAAGGGTGTTGGAGGTAGAAGTGATTGTCGTCGTGGCATAGCCGGGAGGCATCGAATCCAGGACGTGGATGCTCTGGCCCAACAGTGCCCTTAGGTAATGGAGTCGAATCCCTGAAGAGATCCGAATTCCAATCATTCGAAAGGCAAACTGTCGTACACCAATTAGTGGTCTCGTCGTCATGGCCGTAGAGTATGGGAGGTAATTCGCACCTTGTTGATATAGTTGAGTCCCAGTCGGCCGAGAAACAGAGCAAACATGTACAAGCTTGCTATCGAGTTAGTTGGAGAATAAAAGTCAGGCATGGGGCGTCAGTCTCACGATAGTTGGTCTGCCCTTTTGCGAAAGCCTTCCTGGCTTTGGCTGGCTGCGTTGGTAAAGTCGCTTATATCGCCGACAAAGTTACCTATGTAGAACAACAGCGTAAGCATCGGGTTCACCAGAGCTTGCCCGCTATGCCGCACAGAAAGCATCGACTATATTGCACAGAAGACGAGAATTGGGCATACCAAAGACGACATTCATTAGTGGTAACGTGATACCGGCGCCAATCGAGGCCAAGATGCCTGCAGCGTAGGCGAGGAAGTCCCATTTCGTTGCATATTGAAAGACTCGCTGATCAGAGGAAGAAATCAATAGCCATCAGCACCTCGACCAACTTATCTCATCAATGGCATTCTTCAAGCTCACCGTGTAGTCCTTGAAGGAGGCTATCCGCTGAGGACGAGCCTTTGACTGCTGTTGCTGCTCCTGCTCCTGCTCCTGCTCCTGCGCCTGTTCGTCGGGGGCGACATTGTCAATCTCAGCGTGCTTCTCGGCGTCTCCCGAGACCGCGCCACTCGACTGCTCGAGCTCAGCCTTTTCCATCTCGAGGCGGCGATGACTCTCGAGGCCGAAAGAGATGGAAGAAGCAAGCCGGGCGAAGGGCCTCGCATGGATTTTGAAGCTACAAGTACAGGCAGGAGCTCGAGGTTGCAGCTGAGGAAGATGGGCTAAGTGGAGGTACAAGTACGAAGCGCAGGGAGGCGTCCAAGTCGGTGCAGGTACCGGGTACTTTCAGCCTACACCACAGGCCATGCAAATGCGAGCCTGGACTCTTTTACACGCATGAACTGAGCCTGACGGCGCTTCGAGACCTCGAGACCCCTTTGGGAGCTTTCATTCTGGGCCCTGGAAGATTAAACGGGGCCTTGAGAATGGGCTACGACTCGACGAATTGCAAACGAAACCGATCAATACGGCTCGGTTCGCAGTGGGTATCGGCTCCGAGGCCACCCATGTGGTTGATATTTTGGGATTTTAAGTTACGTGCACTCGCCGTCATCCCTGTCTGATTGAGTAGCAGAACTCGAATGTAGCTCAGTGTAGGGAATTGGGGGGAAAGGTCCTTTCACGAACCCAATTCCGACGTTTGTACCTGTGGTGTTGCTCGTTGTTTCCTGAAAGAGTACTTAGTAGGTAGTAGGTAGATACATACGGAATAGTGACACCCTAGACAGATACCTGATCAGCGACATATTAGGTATCTTCGAATGAGAGCTCTGTCTGCATTGCTTCCAAGGCATCTTTGCTTACCAAAACACACTGATACTCATCAATCTCAGAATACCTGCAAGAAATCCGTCCAGGAGGCAAAGTACATGTACCTTCGCGGCTCAACGTTGGCAACTCAGCCCAGCAACGCTATATCGTCCTTAATTTCCCGGTGCGCGGGGCCTAGCTCTGGCTTCAACCGCACATACTAGGTAGTAAGGTATCTTATAATAGTAGTACCTGTATCTATCACCGATCAAACTACTATAAAGATGAAACCGTTGCATTAGCAAGCCCATAGGAGACGAGCAAAAGAATCTGCCTACAGAAAGACCTGTACGCCTCATCATTTACCACGCATAACCGATGCTGTCCGGATGTTGCAGTAGCTCAGACAAGTCAGCAAGGCAACAGCTACACCATCGCAGGCAGCAGAAGCCACTCCCGGCTCCCAGAGTACCTACTAGGTACCTAGTAAGGTAGTGGTTTCAACGCAACAAACAATAAAGGGGCTGCATCACAAGGTTAGTTGTTAGACACTTGGGTGGCGCCATATTCTCCGAATACTAAGGTAGGTTTCTGGAGGAGTAAGAGGTATGATGGAAAGGTATCCCTTACGAAGAGCTCGGCTACAGAGTTCGAGATCAATGTCGTCAACACTCGCTGCCGAGTACCCAGTACTTGCGACTGCTCGATGCGGCAAAGGTGAGAGTAGCGGTAATGGGAGAAGCCTGACTGGCTGGTGGAGAAGCCGCACGACCGGGTTGCGGGTTGTTCCTCGACCCCGAGAAGCCGTTGCCGCCACCACAGGGCGAGCCAACGGGCCTCAGCTGTGCTGCACTTTCTACCGATCTTTTGATGCCTTGATAATGTGCATGTCATTGTGTCTGATTGGCATTGTGAAGCACTCACTCATGAGGTGATGCTCCAGGTGATCGAGGGCGTAGCAATAATTATATTCTGTCTCCATTGAACCACCTCTTCAACCGTCTGTGCTTTTCTGCGTAGCCGAGTCTTCGTCGCTGTTGCAGCGCCATAGAGGGGCTGTGAGCATATCAAGTAGACCTGTACTGTACAACTCATCAAGCGAGAGGTTGCCTTCGCCAAGTTCTCTTATTTGGGCCACGAATCTCCGTACACGGCAGTTGTTGCTTGAATTTGAGATGTACTTCAACTGTAGGGCAGGAGTTATCATATCGACAAGGCGCTGCTATGGTGTATGAGTACCATAGAGCGCTCCTCATCGTTCAGTTCTGTGGGCATGTTAGAGAGAGTGTCCATCCCCAAGGCGAGCGGCAACGTACATACCTGTGGCATATTTTGGGAACGGCTTTCTCTTTATCCATTAATCACCCCCTCGCTTTCCGTCCCTTGCTCCAAGAGAATTCTTCAACCATCTTTGGACTTTGTTTTGCCCAACTATGTCTAATCCCTCAAGCTGGCGATGCATCGCGTTCGATGATGTCTTCTCGCCCCAAGGGTCGTGTACCGTCATTCAGAACCATAGCCTCACGATGTTGGCGTCGAAGCCTCTGCTCTTCTGCGGAATGCTCCCTGGTCCGCCGACTCTGTTGCTCCCCGGAATGCTCTCCCGCCGCAATCTCCTCCTCAACCTCCATCAGGAGATCAGGCAGTTCTCTTATCCGTCGTCGGGAGCTTTCCTTGTCAATGAGCCCTGCTTTCTCTAGCGCACGCAGCCCACGCCGGGAATGCTTGATTCGGTTGACGATGTCGGTGATGCGGTTGTTTCGGTAGTCCATGTAGTCCTTGAAGTTACGGCGTCTTTCCTCGGGCGTGTTTCCCCATGCTTGCTTTGCAAGCCACTTCTCAACAAACTTGGCTTTGACAAGCATGGTGGCCCCATACTTGTTGATTAACTCTGTGAGAAACATGAGACAGAACCGTTCGCCCATGTCGCGGAGATAGTACTCGTCCCAGTGAATGTCCGTGACGACGGGAAGTTCGGTGCTCTGCATGCACAATTCCATACACCGTACCAAGGCTGAGTAGGCTTTCTCGTCATGAAGTCTTGCCAGGCCCTCATTGCCTGTTGAACATGAGCATAGAATCTTAACAGAATGGCTGTTTGCCAGCGCTTACCTGTCTGGCTTGTCAACACAGCCAGTGTTCTGAGAGAGTCCATGCGCTCTTCGTAATCCGGCCGAGTAATGCCAAACCAGATATACGTGATTACTTCGGGGTCGTTGGCGGCCCTATCGCATAGAATCTTGACGGCGATTTCCTTGATGGAGAAGTTTGGATGGTCCAGGAGCTTCTCCAGGGTGTCCAGCTGCAGCGAGTCTTCCGTGTCCTGCGTGATGTACTGAGTCTTGGGCTCCGCTGGCGGGATCTCGTTGTCATCTCTAATCATCGTGAGAGCCGTGATCATGGTGCTGACCAGGCCAAACGTCGCAAGCCCGATGCTGACCAGGATCACACGCTCATCGCGTGCGAACGACAGGAAGCGGCCCGTCCAGCTCATGACGTTGGCCCTCGAGTGTCCCTTTCCCGACGATGCCGCATGGGTGATGTGTCCTTATGGGTATACAGTGCTGGATGTTGATGAGAAAATCTCCGTTCAAAGAGGGAGCCGTCGAGCCAGAAGGAAATGCGAGTACCAATGGAGTGGCCAAGTTGAAGCTTCTTTGACGCAACATGAATGAGTTCCTGGATCAGCGCAAGGTCTCCACTCACTTCTTCTTTAGGGAACGAATCCACAAGACTTTTGTCTCCACCAGCCCATTTCACGCTAGCATCTCTATCGATAAGCCATGTTCAAAAAATTTAGCAACCAATCCATCTGGTGGTGGCAGCCTCTTGGTATCGTGTCTGGTGCTGCTTCTGCGCAGGACAAGTTCGTGATCAAGGGCTCGATTGTGGAATCAGAGACACACATTCCGCAATGGCCGGCTCCCAGCTCAAGCGCCTCAAGGCGTCCCTGAGGGAACAAGGAATCACGGGTCCTCAGAAGTCCAAGAAGCAGCGGCGGAAGCAGGCTCAAGAGGATCCTTCACGCAACGACAAGCGTCTGCAGAGAGGCGTCGTTCTGGAGGGAATTCGAGAGCAATTCAACCCCTTCGACCTCAAGCATGCCGCGCGCGGTCCCAAGTTTGAGGTGACTACCAACAGGCCGAAGCCCGGAAATGCCTCCATCAAGGGACGCCCGGGTTTGGCCAAGGCAGCCGCCGAAGAAAAGGTGAGAGAGCGCCTCTCCTTGTCGCATCTCAACTTCTTTCGGACTGTTTCTGACTCTCGACACAACAGCGCAAGCAAACCCTTCTCGTGGACATGCAGCGCCGAAACAAAGTTGGAGGCATCCTCGATCGACGATTCGGCGAGAACGACCCGACCATGACGCCCGAAGAAAAGATGCTGGAACGATTCGCCCGCGAGAAGCAGAAGGCGCACAAGAAGAGCTCTCTCTTTGATCTCGAGGACGATGAACCGATGGATGGCTTGACACATGCAGGACGATCTTTGACCTTTGACGACCAGGAGGAGCTGGTGGACGACTTCAACGAGGATGACCTGGAGGAGGGCGATGAGGACAGCGACGGTTCATCACGCGAGAAGCGACTCAAGCGTCTGCGTGCAATCATCGCAGCTGGCGAAGAGGAGGCCGAGGATGGAGAGCCGGAGCGCAAAAAGACGAAGAAGGAAGTCATGGAAGAAGTCATTGCAAAGTCCAAGCTTCACAGATACGAGCGACAGGCGGCTAAAGACGATGACGCCGACCTTCGGATGCAACTCGACAAGGAGCTTCCTAATATCCAACAACTGCTTTCTTCTGGCCTCAACGGTACAAAGCGACAGGAAACTGCCGCGCCGTTACCCACCATTGCAGGTGTTGAGCGAGACGCCTTCGAAAAGAACTTTGATATCGAAGTCAAGCGACTGGCTCAGGATAAGAGGGCGCAACCCTCCAATCGCACCAAGACAGAGGAGGAGAAGGCTGAAGAAGAGTCCGCCCGGCTGAAGAAGCTTGAAGAGAAACGCCAGAAGCGGATGATGGGCGAGGAGGTTTCAGACAGCGACGAGGACGAGGAGGACAAGAAGCAGGATAAGTCATCCCGTGGTACAGAGGCTGACGAAGATGATGAGGACGACGATGGGTTTGGCCTGGGACATGGTATCAAGGCCCGACCGACTGCAACAGAACTGGGCTTCGATGATGAGGACGACTTTGTCATTGACGATGACTTGGTAGCCAGCGGATCTGATCTAGAACTCGTCGAGAGCGACGACGACCTCGACAATGAAGAGGAAGATGATGAGGACTCCGCAAGCCAAGCCGGGGACGAGGAAGATGAAGATGACGAATTCACAAAGGGCTTGTTGAACGAAGCGGAAACCAAAAACCCTATATTCCAGGCAAACTTTGCTTCCAACGACGAGAGCGACGAGAACGGACTCCCATTCACATTCCCCTGCCCGCAATCATGCGATGAATTCGTGGCCATCACCAAAGAGTACGATGCAGCGAATCTGCCAAAGATTGTCCAGCGAATCCGAGCGTTGCATCACCCCAAGCTTGACAGCAAGAACAAGGAGAAGCTGGCGAACTTTTCGGTAGCCCTGGTGGACTTTGTGGCTCTTCCGTGGGATCCAAAGACATCGCCGCCCTTCTCCATCTTGGAGAGTCTCATTCGTCACATTCACTCTCTTGCCAAGATGTTTCCAATCGAGATTGCAAAGCAATTCCTCCAGCATCTTGAAGAAATCAGTGACGACCGGCCCATCGCATTGCAGCCGTCAGATTTGACGCTCCTTACTGCCATTGGGACGATATTCCCGACCTCGGATCACTTCCACCAGGTCGTCACACCGGCCATGCTGACGATTGGCCGGTACATTGGCCAAAAGGTGCCTCGCGAGCTGTCGGATTTCGCCATCGGAACATTCCTCTCCATCCTATCCTTGCAGTATCAGCAACTCGCCAAGCGATATGTCCCCGAGGTGATCAACTTTGCCCTCAACACAATCTGCGCGCTTTCGCCCACAGCCCCATCACGTCCCTTGGGTAATTTCCCAGTACATGAGCCCCCAGTCGGAAGCCGAATACAGAAGTCCAAAACTGTTGAGCCAAGGCGCCTCAATTTCGCCGATTGCTTGCTCGAGACTTTGCAGCAAGACACCAAAGCCCTCAAAATCTCCCTACTCACCACAACCATCCAGGTGCTCGACGCCGCTGCAGACCTGTGGGCCGGAAAGCCTGCATTCCTGGAGACGTTTGGCCAGGTCATTGAGGTCCTGAACCATATAAACAGCAAGTCACAACGCGAGCACCTACCAGCGGCTGTCAGCGAGAAGTCAGAACGGCTGGAGGAGAAGCTGAAGCGAATGTCCAGAGTATCGCAGATTTCGCGTCGCCCGCTGGAGCTCCACCACCACAAGCCCCTGGCGATCAAGACATATATACCCAAGTTTGAGGAGACATTTGATCCCGACAAGCACTACGACCCGGACCGCGAGAGGGCGGAGCTGGCCAAGCTCAAGAAGGAGCACAAGAAGGAGCGCAAGGGCGCCATGCGGGAGCTGCGCAAGGACGCCAACTTCATGGCGAGGGAGAACCTCCGGATCAAGAAGGCCAAGGACGAGGCGTACGAGAAGAAGTACAAGAGGCTCATTGCCGAAATCCAGAACGAGGAGGGACGGGAGGCGAATGCCTACGAGCGAGAGGCAAAGGCACGGAAGCGAGCCAACGCTCGCAAGTAGATATCTGCTGGGGGTTCTTTATTGGTCATTTAATAGAGTGTATGCATACCATTCTGCAGGACTGTTGACAATGAAATACATGCGTGAGACTACAGGTAGTTGGATGACCTTGGGAACCTTTCGCTGTTCTAACATCAAGCAAGAGCTTACAGTGTATGAGCAAAAATACAGATCAAAGAAGTAAAGGTGCACGGAATAGTTCAGAGTAAAACATGCGAGATGGAAAACGCATCGAACCGAAGTAGTGATCAGAGTGATCAGGGGATCCTACGAGTTGCTCAGTCTACCTATTTGAGTAGGCGCTCATTGAGCCAAAGCTATATATATATCTTTAGCGCATCACTGTTCAACAAGCTC
>LFMI01000880.1:77989-89574 GCA_001050175.1 Trichoderma parareesei | reverse complement strand
CCCCCCCCCCTCCCACGGCAGGCCAGTTCTATCGTCACCCCTGACCAGACCAAACAAAGGGAAAAGATTGAGAGAAGGAACCTCCTGATTCGCCCCTCAAGACATAGGCGAATCTCTCGAGCGGCTCCTCGGTTCAGGCAAGCATCTACCTGTGAGTAATATCGCCCAATTGGGGTCACCCGGCCTAGAGTCATGTGTAGCCTAAAAGTTCGGAGATCGATATACCTACCGTGAACAGTCTCTTGACTCGACGAGTCAAATACGCCTTGAATGGTTGCCTTGCCTCTATCGTTACGCACACGACCGTGCTACTCATGCAAGGCAACGAACCACTCTTGGCCGTTTTTGCCTGGTAGGGCGTCCAATGGTTGTTTAAGGATAACTGGTTGTCACATGTTAAGACATCGAAGCATGGGTCATGTGTGAATATTCTCAGTCTGTAGAATCTTCTGTAGTAATTGATGTAGAGAAAGACAAAGGAAGAAGAGTGTAGTGAGTTAACTCAAGCCAGTGAAGCCGCCAGTCTAATGGTCTAAGTGGTGTTGATTCTAATGCTGACAATGTGAAACGAGATGCAAAGGGAAGGTTCTCAATATCCAACGCATGCTTAGCCAAAAATGCGACAAATTCCAAAACTCCTCTCATGCTCTGTATCATAGTGGTGGAATGTGAATTCCGCTCAAGTGTTGGTCTAGGTGGTCTAGGTGGTCTAGGTGGTCTAGGTGGCCTAGGTGGCCTAGATAGGCGATCCAAAGAAGACGCGAATGCAAGTCGTAGTGCAGCAACGGGTTTACCAGCACAGTTCCGTGACGGCTAGCCGCTGCATTCGAAGACGATGGAAGTCGTGGGCGAAATCTAGCTCATAGAGTATTCGCAGTTGGGGCAACGCCACGCCTGGCACATGGGGCAAGAGTCGTTAATCTGGTAGCTGTACCAGCCGCCAGAGCACTTGCACTGCAACCAGAGCAATGTCAGCTCATATCACGATTGACAACGGAGAGGAGGACGAAGGTGGGGGCGAGTGTGTTTTACGTACGCATCGCCAGTAGTTAGGCCTCTGTGATCCATTAGAGGCAGGTCTGGATGAAGAGGCATAGGAGCTTCGTCCAGAGCCCTGGGAGCGGCTGCCGGAGCAGTAGTTGGAAAAATCGACGCTGAAAACATCAAGTCAGCCCGGGTCTTCAGACCAAGAGAACCATATCGGCAAGCTTTACCATTGACCGCGAGCCATGATGATGAACTGTGTTTCTCGAAGAAGGGAACTGTATATGTTTGTGGAGAAGGTCGGTACAAGAGACTTTTCTTCCGAGTGTATGTAGGCGTTTGTGAAGCGTTGAGTTGACAAGTGAAGATGTGAAGATGCTCGTTTCGAAATACATCAAACTCGACGGTTTCATGTCCAACATATATACCTGAGGAATCACACCTGGGGTCTCCTCCTATGACGCAGAGCGAGCCATGCCACAGACCGAAAGCCCAAAACACAGCATGGCATTGAGTCACAGGTTCTAGAGCGAGGGAGTGGACTCGGCGCCCTATATCGAAAGATGCCTGGGGAAACAGCCTGCCGAAGGCTGCCACCAGCAACGACTCCAGGCTCATGGCTAACAGAGGTGAGATAGGCCCCATTTTCCCACGGCGACCACAATGTCTATTTGGTCCAAAGACAGATATGACGCGCAGCGTTGATACAAAGAGCCAAAGGACCAGTCAGGCAAGGTAGCCGGCCCGCTGATAGGGCCAACGCTAGACGAGAAAGCCTTCGAGGTGACCCATTTGTAGGGCGAGCAAGTGTCGAGGGCCTGCAAGGCATAGACAAAAGGCGCCAGGGCTCCAGGCAAGCATTCCTGCGAGCTTCCACAAAGCTTCTGTGCTAAGCCTGATGGGCTGTCAGCAGACCGGAACGCTGCTGCGGCGCGCACTGCATGTGTTGGCTGCGAACACACCATTATCTGCTTGTGTGCATATTCACCTGCTCGCTGAACGACTCCGAGCAAGGCCGCACCTCTTCATGTCTCCTTTCTCAAGCCATCTTCTCCTGCGTCTGCATCCCACACCCCGGGAAGAGTAGGTCGGTGCGATCCAGCCGCACTCAGAGAAGCCCAGAACCGTCTTCGAATCCTCTATTGAATCCGCCGGAGTCCATCCCCGGCAGTCCCTTCTGTAGAGCGAGCGTCGGCAGGCAGCCGGGTGAGCATCGGCAAGCGGACTTGATCGTTGGTTGTGGCGAGTCGTTCGATTTGCCTGTCACAGGATCCCGTATGTATCGTTGATCGTCAAACCCCCGGCAACGAAACTGGAACGACTAGACGGACCCCTGTAGGATCAGGTCCCATGTTGCCATATTAGCGTTCAAGGTCTCGCTGACTTTAAGCCGCAAAGGAAATGCTCCATCTTCTCGTCAGGGTCAAGGAAGTTGGGAGGAAGGCAAAAAAATAAAAAAAACCAACAAAGGGGGCTCAGCAGCCGAAACCCTTTCTATGTCCAACAAGCAGAGCAAATCAGAGACATCTCAACTCACGTCACGGGTTTGAAGCGCGGCGGAGATGGCAGTGCATCGCCAAACATTGACCCCAGCATCAGACCGAGGCCAGGCTCCCAAGAGGCAGCAGCCTAGAGTGAGGCAGAGTGTGGAGCCAGGGCGGCGGTGGCCGCCGTCATTGCCAGAGGAAAGACTGGGAAAAGAAAGAGGAAAATAATAATCGTGAAATCAGGAAGAATGAGGCTGACCCCAGTCGACGCTACAATGGATTTCAGCCTCAATTTTTCTCTCTGTCATTTTGTTCCCTCCCCTCCTTTCTTCCACTTGTGCTCTGCCGCCCCATGCCAAAGCCTGCCCTCAAAAGGGTGAGAAAAACATCGAAGAGGTCGACGGGACAAGGCAGATCGCGGCAATAGTCTCGTTAGTTTTGGCGATTTGACGTAGTGCGGGCAGCTTCGAGACCAGGCGAAGCAAAATCGAGCTTAGAGAGACAACTAAGGTAGTTGAAGAAGCAACAGCAGCAGAGGGATGGAGCAGTCCAGAGGCATCACGTGCAACGGCCTGCCAAAACCAGCCAGGCACTTGGGTTGGCATTCCAAGATTTGTTTACTGTTGTTTACTTGACGTCATCCGCTGCCCCTGGATATGATGCTAATGTAACTATACAGACGATGGAGAGGCTTGAAGCGTGCAGTATGATGTAGCTTTTGAATGGTAGAAAAACAGGGAGCAGCAGCTGTACCTGCACCATCGTGAGCCTAAAAGAGACGATCAGGATGCTGCAGAGCAAGAGAGAGGTTATTTCTCTTTCCTTCCTGCTCCCTCTTTCTCTCTTCTTCCTCCTCCGCCGCCATCGTCAAGTGCCCTAGATTTGAGACTGAAAACAAGGCATAGAAAGCTGCCAATTCGCTCTCTGATTCCTGACCGACCCAGCCCCCTTGAGGCTGCGAACAGTAATCAATCGCCCCGATACTCTCTACTGCAGTCACCGAATTGTCCCCCCATCGCCTCTGGACCTCGGAGTCGGAGTTGGAACACACGGCTGAATCTCGCCCTACTCTGCTCACCCGGAAGATTTCCGTTTCGCTCCCTGTATTAGCTGAATACAGCGACCGAGCGGTTCAAGACAGGCGCGCAGAAAGACCGAGAAGAAGAGCAGCCAAAATGGCAAGGTCCAGCCTCTCCATCGGTTACTACGCCTTCACGGCGCTTCACTTCGCCTGCTTTGCCCTCGCAATCACCGTCTGCGGTCTTTACGGCGCCGACTTGCAGCGGACGAAGCATTTTGACAATTACACAAAGTCCAAATGGGTAAGATACCGATACTTGATTTTAGTGTCGCACGGAGATGGAGTCATCGACTGGTGGTCTGATGGTGATGGGGTGATGAGGCAAAACAACATGTACTGTGTGCTACGTGTACTCGCATCAGAAGTGTTCCAACAGTCACTCGGCCTACTTTGCGTCATCTCCTTCTTGATGAAGAGAAGAAAAGTAACTGGCCCCAGCTGACATCACTCTCGCCCAGGTCTATGCCGTCGTGGTAGGCGCTTTGACAGCGGCTACGTGCGCTCTCTACTTCATCCCCTTCATCATCGAAGCCGGCGGCATCTTCATCGCCTCCTGGGATGCCATTCTGTTTGTCCTCTGGATCGCCCTTTTCGGCGTCTTCGGCAAGGTACGTTGTCTCTCGATCAAACTCGCGTTGCACGACACAGCCAGGGGAAGAAGGAATGATTGAGGGGCTTGGGGAGGCTGGGAGGCAACACAGAAGCAACCCCGAACCGTGCTGTGATTGCTGTTATTACTGTCGATGTCCTATACTCGTGGGCCGCGACCATCATGGCGGATACTGACTCGTCAACTCGCACCAGTTGTACATTCACGAAAACGCCCATGGCAACGGAGACGTTGAGCGCATGAAGCACGCCGTATGGGTAGACCTTACCAGTGCACTGCTCTGGCTGATTGCAAGTGTTGCCGCCTTTGCATACTGGTGGAAGCATCGAAACACCCGCACACGCTTTACTGGTCGAGCAAAGGTCTAGGCTAGTTAGTATGCTGTTGCTCGTTGCGCCCTCATTCTCTTGCACCTCGAGCGAGAATGAGAAATGAAGAAGCGAGAACAGGGAAAGGTGAGGATCGGTGGTCGGGGTATAGCCAAGAGCAAAGACAGGACAGGCGAATATGCAGCGTCAGGCGCGTCTAAGCGAGCATGAGATGGGTGGACGAGCGTGCCGATCCCAAATACGGCATGAGCGGCGTCCATTTGCGGCAATTTGGCGTCTGGCTGAGATATCTAATGGGTGCTGAGAGACAGGTGCGGGTAAAAGGGGGGGGATGGGGACTGAGACGGAGTTGGATGATATGTACTACCTACCTTACCTACCTTAATGATATGATACCCCTCTGGTTCGTTCGAGTACTGAGTAGGTAGCTGGCGTGGGGACAATGTTTCATAACGATTTACCTGATATTCATTCGTTTTCGCCGTGACAGCGAGAGGAGGCCTAGCTTTGTATTCGACTTCAATCTTTAGCTCTGGCTCTTTGCTCCATTGATGGCTAGCAGGTCAAGCCTGATATCAGGGTCATCAAATGGCAGTGACGCCCAACATGTATCCCCATGTCTGTGTGAGGTATGCTCTGTCCTGTGCTTGGGTGTTCCGTAGTGGGTACATGAAGAAGTTGGGGAGAGACACAAGGCACATAGGTACGTACGTATGTACGTATGAAATACTCCCGCGAGCCGTACGAAGAGTCCATTCGCGAGTGGACTGTGTACGTGGACACATACGACACGCCGCCAAGAGCCCAGTCGGCAAGGAGATGCCATGCCAGGCTGGGCCCTGTTTGGCCCGGTCGTCGGTGGCCCACGGACACGGCTGCCGGAACATATTGTCTGTTCTCTTCCCCAGACAAATGAGGGGAAACAATATCTCGCCTTTCCATCCAGGACGAGGGCCGGTAATATTGGTGTTGCACCCAAAGTGGTGCCCGACGATATCCCTCAGATTAACATTGCATGATGCAAGCCCGAAGGACCCAACAGAGGATAAGAGGGGAAGCAGGAGGGATGAGGGCAGAGCTGATCGGCGCGGGGAGGAAGCGAGGAGATGGATGGCAGTAGACGAAGCCGTGGTGAGAGGGAATAAAGAAAGATCCTTCGTTGACCGGGGGCTTATTCCCCTTTGGGCTTTGATGATAGCCGCCGATCGGCAATGGCACAGCACTGTTGCGGCGGTTGAACAGAAGAGCGTGAGAGGAAAAGGAACGGACCAGACGGACTCAAGACTCCTAATATTCGGTGGCCGTGTGACGTCAAGTTGAAGTGCCCAATATTCGATCAAAATCTCTCAGGGCGCACGTGTCGACAGAGCACAGAGCAGCCCGTTTATTGTCAATATTCCCATCTCATGTCCTTGTTGTGTAGCTATATCCCAAAGTTAGCATCTCCCCTCGGTTCCTGCACGCTCGCGACTCGTAGCAAGTGGAAAAAGAAAAAGAAAAAAAAAATCACAAACAGGGTCTCAATCTCAGGAATCCCGAGTCTTCATCGACGTCTCTCCGTCACCACGCTTTCCATGTGGCATGACGTGGTTGGCGTCACTGGTGCAGCTGCTGGCGTCTTTCACAGCATTTGATCCGTTCAGAGCTTCGCGTCTTCACTCGTGCAGAGGCGTCCCAGTTCTGCATCCTTTGCGGCCAGAATTCGAGGCACGGAGCCCAACAACTGCCATGGCCTGACCCTGTTTCGTCGGCCTTGAGGCGAGGCGAAAGGGACGAGTAGGTATATACAGTGATACGGATGCTCCTGTGTGGGAAAAGGCAGGGCTTGATGTAGGACAGACAAGGGCCCTGAGGGGCGCAAAATCGACCTCTTAGCATCCGTGATCCTTGCAATTGCCCTCAAGGAGACGCGCGAAAGCCCGTCAAATCCAGTGCTAGACAAGGGGGGGACACCACTGGAATATCTGCCCCCAAACAACATCGGTGGCATGATGCAGCGGTAATCTCAACGTGTTCAAGGTCTCGTTCTCAGGTTGTCAGCAGGCTGTGATAGGTGAGGTGTTGCATCTCGTCTTTGTCACGCCACCCAGAAGGAGAGACAAACACGCCCAGAATGTGCACTCTCGTATTCTTCATCGACAGCCTGGAACAAGGAAAGCGAAATGGCAAAGATGAGCGCGACTAAGGAAGAGAATGGGATGCTTGGGAGACAGACAGGACGCGGATGCACACTTGAGACATGGAGCTTATCACTTCCTGATAATCCTTCTTCCCATCTCTTCTTCTTCTTGAACGCAAATGGTGTTGCAATGGCTGCAATGTCTCATCCTACATATCTCTGACCTACCGTATCTCTCAGACTTGTGTGTGTCCCCCATGGATAAATGCCATCCACACCGGTTGATCAACGACCGAGACGCTCGCGTTCTGCTCCAGACAGAAACACACCACTTCCCTGCCCGCATGGCACACACACACACTCTCTCTCTCTCTCTCGTTGCGCACGCCATTGACCCGAGCCAGTACATCAGAGTTAAGAACAGGAAGGGCAGATAGGGGAAAGAAAGGGCAACATGCAGAGGCAGTAAAGAGGACAAAGGCAGAGAGACAAACATCCCAAGCCGGCAGCCGGAACGTCGCATAGACCGTCTGTCTTGGCACCATCACCACCTCATGCTCTCAGAACAACCACTCTCTGGTTAAGCTGCCCACAGGCCCGGCTTTCAGCAAGGGCCTCGAGTGGGAAACAAAAGACAACGTGCATGAGACTGGGTTTGTATGTGCTTGGCCCTCCGTGCTCCGTGCTCCGAACGTGGGCCTTGAGACCCAGTGCGCCGTAATTCTGCATACAACAGGTCCCCTTTTCGTCGTCGGCACGATGCCACAGCCTGCAGCCAGGCCACAGCAGGGCATGCCGTCGTGTCGCCACTAGCAATCGACCACGAGATGAGATGCAATCCGGCCCTCGATGCGATGTGTGGGGAGCGTGGAGCAGAGGGGGGATTTGATGCGAGGACGGGAAGAGACGAAAGCCTAACCATGAGTGCGAATTTCCTCAGGGAGGTACTGTGTGCTTTGTAGTAGTCCGTTGTCTGTCACGAGAGAGAGCCCCTGATGAAAAACAATGGGCAGACAGCAACGTGTTTGCAGTGGTGAGGCGAGAAATGGAAAGGGAGAATAGAGGCGGGCAGATGGCTTGACGGGCGTGCAAGCCCGTAGAGTATCATATCAACATCAATTCTTACCTTGAGTACGGGAGTAGTTGATACATCATGGTCTGTCTGCACCAGGGAGTGAGCTGATGGTTGGTACGAACGAGTAACGTTGGTAATAGCAGCAGAGTAGCATCAACCCGAACAACCAACGTGCCTAAACCCGCTGACGAATGCTACAACATCAGATAGAGATCTAACGACAGTGATAGAGGCAGGGAGACCTGAAATCAAGTCAGGCATGGTATTTAATCTCGGACGTTCGCTAATTTATTAACAGTGAGATATGCAAACAAAAAGTGAAATACAAAAAATGGCCTCATCTTGCTGCCGTGCTCTCAGCATTTCTCGCAGCTCCAACTCCACACTTGACGCGAGATTGTGCCCCCCGAAGCAAACAGCCACTCGCCAGGTTGACCCTTGCTCCCAGGCAGGGCTTCGGTACTGCTCGCTCACCCATGTCCATGTGTATCCTCCATGTTTCAATCTGGGATTTCTGCAGAGCCCTGACCTTCTCAGCCAAACAGCCTCAATCCTGCCCACAGGGCCTCATCCCTACCGCACCAGGCAGGGCATGGCGAGGTACGAGTGCTCGCTTCACTCGAAGAAGGAATGACAGCTGAAATCTCATCGTTTCTGGACTTCAGCATAGATAGGTACCTTACCTACTTGCTTGCTTGTCTGGGTACCTTGTCTACCCACTGGTCGGTCGTGGTGCGATAAGGCTGTTAGGACAGGCACGACTTGCAAGCACCAGGATGGTACAGAAGGCGTTAGTAATACGGAGCTTACAGGCACAGGGGCATCACCACCATGCATGGCGCATGTACATACATGCCATGTAATGTATGACACTGATCCAATCCTTCTCAGGAGACAGGCCGTCCCTTGGCGCCTCGTCCATCCTCTTGACGGGAACTCAATCCGATTGACTTTTTCCCCCCTCTGATCGCGTTCGGGGGCCTCGTCCCCCGATTGCTCGGCCTGCTTCATCGCCCCGTAGAACGAGGGACGCGGCCCCTTGTTGGGAAGCTTTGCTAGGTCGTCAGCTCAAGGGTCCAAAGTCTCCGGCGTCATCTAGGCCTGCCGCCCTAGCAATGTTTGCAACTACGAGTCTGCGTTTATTCCACGTCAATGGCTGTTGGTAAACAAGTACCTAAGGTAGAATCAAAACAAGGACAAGTAAACTTTTCGGTCTGCAGCGCTCTGAGAAAGAGCCAGAACAAAGAACTAATACCAGACAGCAAATCAGGAAGCGATGATGGGCTGGACGGGGAATCTTATGTTACATCGGCTCTGGCCGCGCCCAATGACGATGAGGCCAAGCCACGCCCATCAGAGGCGGAAAGAAGGTGAACTTGCACTGTACGCTACCAGTGCAAACGGTACTCTCTGGGAGCGGATACAGGAGAGAGGACGAATGAGAACCTACCTAGGTACTGTGTCCCGGGGCTTCATGCAGACCCGTTCCTCAATAGGTACCTGCTGGTACGAGTACGTGGGCACAAACAGCTCGTCCTCCGTCAGTCAGGTCACTTCATGCAGAGAGGAGAGTTGGGAGCAATATCAACAGATGCGGGGCCCGGCTTTGCTTGACGATCCCCAGCACCCGCCCTCCCTCCCGGTTCGGCATGAGTCCTCCGGCCATCCGCACAGCAAGCAGAGCAAACAAACAAGGCCCCTGGGCTCATCAACTCAAGTCCCTCCCCCCAGGAATCAGCAGCTCATGGTAGCCCGTAGAACTTCCAAGATGCCACAGACGAGTACCAAGTCGTATTTCCCTCCCTTTCCACATCCCCTAAAGCCTGCACCGCTCAGCTTCCCAGCCAGCACCATGGAAGGCCTTGGAGCCACCTACGGCTAGCTCTTTAGCCACCGACATGTACATATCAACCTTTGGTCACGCTAAAAACCTGGAAGGTACTGCTGGGCAAACTGTAATCTGCCCACCATCGCAAGACGCCAAGCGGAAGTCAAAGACCCAGCGAGAAGCCCAAAAGACTCCCCCAAGCCCAAGAGCAAGCAAACGCAAAAAGCCAAAACCCTCTTTTCTCTTCCCGAGCTCCCCTACTTGGATCGGTGCCGGTGCGATAGGCTCATGGCCCACGTCTGAAGCTGCAACAGAGTCCAATGGCTCCACGCAAACCTGGCGAGGAACGCCCTGTTAGTGGTCCATCTCACACATCGAATGGTACCTTGAGGGAGCCATTTGTGTGTTTCACGACAGCAAGCCCCCCTGTCAAGGCCTTTTCTGGCCCTCTGGCCCTCTCTATATCTCTCTCTGCATGTGTGTGTGTCTCTCTTGTGGCCCCCGAAAAGCCAGAGAGGCGTACGAAGTACAAGGCCAGTTACGTACCGTACAGTGCTGAAGGGGGGGGGCTGCCGTTGGAAACTCAGCAGAAGCAATAAGCGCTGCCCACCCACCTATTGTACGCAAGCCGCGGGGGAAAAGAGGCGTCGTTGTGCTTGTACTTTGCTGACTTTTATCTGTGTCCTAGTACGGGTGTGAGTGTGTGGCTGGTATGTCGTGCTGGCGGCTCGCTCAATGCTGTTTGAAGTCGATTCTACCTACACACGAATTCTCTCTCTTATGTCGTTTACCATGAGCGGTGGGCTCACTTATTCACACCTGGTCGAGTGTCGCTACCGTGCCTTATTCTTCCCCTTCCCTGTGGCTTTTCGATTTCCTCTATTTATCCCCGGCCCCAGAACCTTTTTTTCCCTCCTGGTGTGCAGCAAACAAACCCGGGATCTTTTTTTACTCGAATCATTCTTAGCCAAGGACTTTCTCATCGTCTCCCGCGTATACAAAGACACAGACCCCCCCCCATATCCCAAAAGCTCACTTCATACCTGCGTCTTTTCGCTTGTGCCTTAGCCTTTGTCCTCGCCACCTGTCACCACACGTCTGGTGCCGACATACTAAGGCGCTTTCAAGCTCTCTCCAGCCTCAAACTCTCTTCCAGCCAAACAGTTACCCTTCTAGTTCTCATCAGATACCCTTCCCTTTCACATAATAAATACTCTCCTTCTTCTCTCTTCCTCCTCCTCTTCTTCTTCTTCTTCTTCTGCGACCTCGCCTGCGGTCAATTCAATTCTTCGTTCCTGTTCAGCAGCATCGCCGCCTCAAAGCAGAGCGAACAGCCGATTGCCAGAGCCATCCGTCGCACGTCTAGCCGGCTTTCCCTCCCACGTCTTGCCGGCAACTCATCCATTCGCGCCATCAGTCCAAGCCTGAATGGGCAGTCTCGACAACTGGAGTTCCGACGAGGAAGACGGCATCATGGATAGATCTTCCCGCTCTCGCAGATCCAGGGGCAAGTCGCCGTCTCGCACCTTGGGTCGTTCAGTGTCCATCTTGTCCAACCTTTCTGAAATGCCCGAGTCCGTCGTTTTCGGTGCCCGCTGGCATCTCGATGAACGCGCGACCAGGCACGGTTTCTCGTCTCGACACATTGACGACGACTGGTTTGACGAGCCATCCGACGGTTTTGGGGCCTCAGCCAGGTCCTCGCCCAAATCGTCGACCGTCGGCGGAAGCAGGGCGTCCGGTTCTGACAACGAGAGCGAGCGGCCTCCGCGGCGACGATCCATTAGTAAGTTGCCAACTTTGCGTTTCTGCTCAATGGCCTCAATCGTTCAAAGACTTTCCATATAATCCGACTCTCTCACCATTGTCTCTTTACCCTCTTTCTCTGCCATCACCGATTCTTCCGTCTCATGCGTCAATCTCCGTCCCTCTATCTTCTACCCAGTCTGTACTTTTAGTCTGTATTCGGTTTTTCCTTCTTTCCCACATCGTCTGGCCATCTTCTTCCATTTTCCTCCTGTGTTGCCGTACAGTACGACGGACGGGTCGGAGATTTTCTTGCCTCTTCCCTA
>LFMI01000880.1:35357-61310 GCA_001050175.1 Trichoderma parareesei | reverse complement strand
CCCCCCCCCCCCCCCTCCGAAAGCCCCGTAACAGCACGGCAATCCGCTGGCAACAGACTGAGTGGAGGCGTTTGGGCGACGGTTCTCTTCACCTACAGCTTCGTTACACGTGTTGATGCAGGGTGAAGGGGAAGCCTGGCGCCTCTGGTTGGCTGGTGCCGGGACAGGCTTGCAGGCATTGGGAGTGCATGCGGCCCACCCACGGAGGCATGAGGTGCGTGATCGGCTGCATGTAGGGAGTTTGCATGCATGTATAAAGACGATGGGGACTAGGTAGGTAGAGAAGGGAGAGGGAGAGATGAGAGAGGCGACAAAGGCTCATTCGCTTAGACAAGCCGCAGTTTCCAACCATCAATCAGCAAACCAGATTCATTATTCAATCTCTCCTGCAAGCCAAAGCCCAATCGGTGCCAGACTTGTGTCTTGACCCTGGATTGACCCAGAAAGCATCAAGGGAGAGGGCGAAATCATTCTGGCGGTGGGCAGTAATACCCCGCGGAACGGAGGCGAATCGACGCGGCATCTTGTCTCTGTTTCTCATCGGTGTATCCGAAGAAGTCGCGGCGGCCGCTCATTCATCTTGTTAATTTTCCGCCTAAAGATTCTCGTCTCAGTCGTGATTCCTTTCCTGGCAAAGTTCACAAGGTATGGCGAGGCATTCTTTCATACATCATCTTGCGGCCTTGCTGACCTCTCTCACTACTACCTAGAGCCAGTGATGCCGGTGCCTAATCCGACGCCTCTGGCCGAGAATAGGGCCGCTGCAAAGCGTCAGGCCGTCACCACTGTGTCCATCGTGGCCCTCATCCTCATCCTGTGGCCAGAACGTTTCATCATACTGAGGAACCTTTGTTTGGTCCCCGTCGTGGCCTGGGTGACGGCACTGGTCTTTGATCTGAAGCATGGAGCGCTGGATGCGTGGGACGGGGTGCCAGCATGGCTGAAGAGAATCATCGGTGCAGACGACAACAGCAACAGCAACAGCTATAGCAGAAGAAACGAGCCCACTCACATGAGAAATCGACAGCATGCATCACCGATGAAACTGTCCGACTATGTGTTGACCCATCTCGGTGACTCGGCTTCTCTCATCGTGAGCGAGGCGGTGAGGCCCTGGGAGCTCGCTCGCCCGATCCTGGCGGAATGGGCGCGTCAAGCCATCCAATGGCTCATCTCTCAAAGTTTGTGAACCTTCCACCATCTCCCCATCTATTCCCTCAGAGTGTAGGACCGGGCCGTTGATTGCTTTTTATCCCACTCAGCATCGACAAGCCAGGCTTCGTCATCTACCTCGTCCAAGAAGCCTGCTCCAAAGTTCACTCAGTACTATGGCATCTTGGTCAAAGCTCCCCGGAGCCCCGACATTCCTCCTCCTTTTGCGCCTCTCTTTCAGATGCGAGACGTCCCGGGCAGTTTCGACCCAAAAGACGGCAGGCATGGGTCACCTGTTCCCTCAGTGCTGAGCTCTTGGGACGCCGAATGTCGGTTGTCTCTGGTCCTAGTGGAAAAGACGGTATGGGACGATGGGCACCTAACGCTGCGGCGCAAACTGTCGGCCGGGACGAACTGGAGCCTGTCGCCGCCAGGACGTGGGAAATTCGACAAGCAGATGGAGAAGCCAGAGTTTGGACTGATTAAAGGCATCGACGTGGTTGGGCTCGGCGACGGAGAGTACGACGCCCTGAGTAAATGTCGCCAATGTAAGTCATAAATAAGCATCTCGAACGGCAAACCGCTCGGTAATAAGCGAATGACTAAATCAATCCCACAACACACAGGCTTCCAGCTTCTGTCCCAGGACTGGAAGTACACGAGGATGCTCTGGGACGACGTCGACTTTGCCGTCATCCTCAGCCTCTTGGTCCTTGGTCCGGCTGCGGCCGCGAAATGCGTCGAGCTTTATCGATCGCTATGCCAGCTCAGGGAGAAGCAAGCTGGCGCTGGGACGCGAGGCACTCCTGGGCTGAGTCCCTTGCTTGTCGCGGCAGCAACGGGAAGTCTGGCGGCACCTTTTGCATTGCCATTGATGGCAGCCGCCGCGGCTGCGGCTGCGATGAAGAAGGGCGGTACGAACGGCATGCCGGAGCAGAGAAGGAAGGCATATCGAAGCCTGACGGTTCAATTCCCGGAGCTAAAGGTGCTGTTTGAAGAGGAGGAGGGGGGGCAGAGGGAGGAGGAGGAGGAGGAGTGGAAAGGGGAGGAAGAAGAAGATTACTACAACGAGGCCTTTAGCCCGTTTGATTGGTGAAGCAAATATCTTGAGAAGAATAGAATAGACAAGAGGCCATGAAATTGAGGCAACCTACATGTATACAGATACCAGGAAAATACCTAAATTTATCAAACTTGCTCAAAGGGATTCTCGACTTCATATGAGGGCGCTCCTCGGCATCATCTCCCGGCAGCGACCCAAGCCATTCTTCATATCGCCCCTTGGACCCAGGTCATAATCAATGCAAGATCCAGTTGCGCGTTTCCAAGAATAAACACGAGGCGCCACACCATCTCTGGGTCTTCTTGCTGCTAAACAGCTTGGCCCAGCCCTAGCCAATGCCCTGGAGCATGCGCCAGTCGCCCGCTTCCAGTGGCTGCGGGACCTTGCTGCTGGGGTGGAGGCGCAGCAGCAGAAGACGGGAAGAAGAGATGATAATGCTCCGTAAGACGAAGGGGTTAATGGGCATTGGTGATGAAGGGTTACATACCTTACATAGTATGTATATTCAGTGAGGCAAATGTTCAATACCTAACTCATGTCCTCCATCGGCCGTGTACTCCGATGACACTCATCATAGAGATCCCCTCAATACAAGACTATGATTGTTCTAGGGCATCACGAGCTTTGCATCATACAGCGTCAAACCTACAGCGCTGGCACTCGTATGTAACAACGCTCAACTGCTGTTTGAGCGCCCCCCATAGTGACCCAAGCTTCAGCTCAGGGGCACCAACAGGGACTCGGCAGCCCCTGGAACTCGTCCATACTAGCAAACAGGCACCAGGACCATGTGCATGTGGTCGAACCTTGCCCACCTACGCAAATGGATGAGATGGTCCCCACATCCAAAAAAATCCTCATGTCTCAAGTCGAAGGGATGCATCAGCCACAGGCCAGAGCACGAATCCCCCCTCCGTCTGACTGCTATTTGCAGCGTCAGCTTGGCTTTATTCGCACTCCCCCCCTCCCCGGATGCGGTGTCCGTGTCAGCCTTTCAGACCGGAGCGACTACCTCGTGCTTAGCATTTTGGCCGGGGCCTTTTGCGGTGCCTTTTAAAAGTTTCAAACTTCCCTTCTTTTGACATTTCCAACAGGCCGTCCTCCGTCATCCCACCCCGCGTCCTCCTTCTTCTACGTCTTCTCGTCCGTCTCGCTTGTTGTCCCCTTTGTGGCGTCATTCCATACTCCATTCGTTCCTCGCGTCTCGCACCTCGCCGTCGCTTATCCAGACGACCCCTCGATTTGATTAATTCGCTTCCTTCGATTGGCGGATTGAGTTGATTGTTTCCAATTGGAAAAGCCCCCCAACCACGGTTGACAGCTACACGCAAAGCTACCAACAATCGCTATCCTGTCTTTTCGAACGAGCCATCGAACTCATCGCTTCCTCTCCTCCTTCAATTTCCCATCGATTCCTCGACCGCTCGTTTTCGACCTTCTCGACATCCAAACACACACACACACACATAATCAACGCAAAATGTCACCCTCCACGATCCCTCCCATTACCGTCACGGCCGCGCAGGACGGTCTCTTCTCCGAGGACCTCATCTCTCCAGACGTCTCCGCCTCCCTGCCCCAGGGCTACCAATTGCGAGCCCTTCGCCGCTCCGACTACGACTCCGGCTTCCTCGAGTGCCTCCGAGTGCTGACGACGGTCGGCGACATTAGCGAGGAAAAGTTCCAGAAGCAGTACGACAACATGGTGGCTCGCGAGGACTATTACATCATTGTTATTGAAGACACGGCGCGGGAGAAGAACTCTGTCGTGGCTACTGGTGCCCTGATAGTCGAGCACAAGTTGTAAGTTACTTCATCATCTCTCTCCTTGTCTTCTTGAAGAGAAGAATAATCCCCTTCAAGCCGGGAAATGGCCCAGTGTCCAGCTAACTTTTCTCCTCCTCTCTAGCATCCACAGCCTGGGCAAGGTCGGCCACATCGAGGACATCGCCGTCGCCAAGGACCAGCAGGGCAAGAAGCTCGGCCTCCGACTCATCCAGGCCCTCGACTTTGTCGCCGAGAAGATTGGCTGCTACAAGAGCATCCTCGACTGCAGCGACGCCAACGAGGGCTTCTACGTCAAGTGCGGCTTCCGACGAGCAGGCCTGCAAATGGCTCACTACTACGAGGGCGGCAAAAGTAAATCACACTAAAGCCCCTGCCCCCTTCTTCTCCCCATACCACCCATGGATATACAACTCGAAAGAAAGGACCCCTCGGACACACCTTTCCTCCCCCTATAATGACGCATCCTCTTTCAGAGTCTCCCGTGGCTTGATTTGATGCATAGCAGCTGATGATAATTCTGTGATTTCTTTCTATGGCGCAGGCAGTAACATCTAGAAGGGATCTAGATGAATAATAGACGGCAAACCAGCATCACAGAGACGGACGGGAAGAAGTAGCCGAAGACATAATAGAATTTTCTATCCTTTTTTCTTTTTTTGAACCAAAGAATTGCCATGCGTCGACCACAGCGATTGCTCTAGATGGGTATTGCTCATTAACAGGAATGCCATAGATTACGAATAAGCCAACAATGAATACCCCCCCCTCCCTCTGCTCTCTACCGTCCCATCCATCCTCCATCCACGACCAGGATATGCCCGCTCACATACGCACTCGCCTTGCTCGCAAGGTACACGGCCGTTCCCTTAAAGTCCTCCGGCGATCCCCATCGGCCCGCCGGGATTCTGGAGCTGATGCTCGCCAGCCTCTCTGGGTTGTTGAGCAGCGCCGTGTTCATCTCCGTCTCGATGTAGCCCGGCGCAATGGCGTTGACCGTGATGCCCTTGGCCGTCCACTCGTTGGCAAACGATTTTGTGATCTGGCCGACGGCCCCCTTGGAGGCTGCGTAGGCCGGAACCGTGAAACCGCCTTGGAAGGTCAGGAGAGAGGCAAAGTTGATGATGCTGCCGCGGCGGCCGGTGGCGGGAGAGGGGGGTAGCGAGAGCATCTCGCGGCCAAAGTCGCGGCAGAGGGTAAAGACGGTGTTGAGGTTGACCTGGAGGACCTGAAAGCTGAGTGTAAATATCACGACTTCTCGACCCAATGTTGGTTTGGTTAGCAGCACGTACATCGTTCCAGTCATTGTCGGGAAACTCCTCGCAGGGATGCCTCCTCTGGATTCCGGCACAGTTGACCAGAATATCAACCTTGTGGCCTGCAGCCGTGACGTTCTTGGCTATGTTGGCGACCTGCTCCTGGACGGCGAGATCAGCCGTAAAGACCCAAGCCTTGCGGCCAGTCTTTTCGACGGCCTCCTTTGTCGCCGTCGATGTGGTGTCTCTCTGTCGACCCCCCCAGATCTGTCAGTTTCTAGACAAAATCTTTTCGCACTGCTCGCGCTCACTACCCGTTTCACTCAGAGTGCGGCATACCTGGATCAGGATAATGTCTGCACCGGCTTCGGCGAGCCCAATGGCAACAGCTTGTCCAATGCCCCTTGTAGCACCGGTGATGAGAGCTGTAGAGCCCTCGAGCGAGAACATGGAGGCCATCTTGACGTCGAAACCAACTGGAAAATCAAATCAAGATTGGTGGACACCTGAGGAGAGAGTGCTGTGAAGGAGGAGAAATCAAATCTTGACGCCTGCTTGCAATAATCCGGGGGGGCATCTCCTCGACCCGACGAATCATATACAACTAAGCCATCACCCGCCAGACCATTAGAGCTGAATGTTCCCCCAACATGCACCCATGGATGGAGGGGCAGGATTCGGGAGCTGCCCCGCGATTTCGCCAACAAGAACCAATACAGGATCGCACCTATTCCGGCAACCCCTGCCGACATGGAGACGTGGAACCACTTGATGTACAGCAAAAAAGCCATTTCTCCACGTTGCCGCTACTCCCCCCCCCCAACTTGCTTCGGCTAGAGATGGTTTGTTATCCAGTGATCCCCTGGGTCTTCCGGCATCGATTTACCTGATTCGAGGGGTGTGGATTTCTTAGCTTGCAGGTGGCTTGAGGGGGGAAGGGAAAAGGGCCGGGACGAGCTACCTGGAACGGAGAATTCTTTGCCTGCTCCGTTCGATATCGGAGCGTGGTGTGTGGTTTTCGTTATGTCATTCCGGGACTGGGAGTCTTGGTTGGCTTGATTGCTCCGATTTGTCTCCTGATTCATAGACGGCATATTCGTGGGGATGGTGTAGCAGTGATCATGTGGACCGGGTTAGGTGTGGTAGGCAATTTATTCTCTCCATTCATATACCTCGGGTGAGAGCCTCTGGAGTTCAATCTTCTGCTGGCTTTTTAGGCATGAAGCTTGAGCCCCCGTGTCTGTACTTTGTCTCGATACAGCTCCGGTTCCTCTGCGCCAGAGCCCAAACTCATTCAACACAACATCTAGATTAACAGCTTCTTCAACTCCCATCATGTGTGCTTCAAGAGTCAAAGCTGCCGTCTTGCACGGCGAGAGAGACCTCCGCCTGGTTTGTAAACCATTTGGATGATTTGCCGTCCCAAAGACGCATTCAATCAGACAGCTCAGCCTCGCTGACCCCTCAGCATCCAGGAAGAACGCCGCCTCCCACCTCCCGAGGAAGACGAAGTTCAAGTCGCTATTCAGTCCACCGGCCTCTGCGGCTCTGACCTGCACTACTTTAACCATTTTCGCAATGGCGACATTCTTGTGCGCGAGCCGCTGACGTTGGGCCACGAGTCCAGCGGCATCGTTGTCGCTATTGGTGAGGAAGTCAGGGACCTCAAGCCGGGCGACCGGGTCGCGCTCGAGGTCGGCTTGCCGTGCGAGCACTGCGAGTACTGCGAAGGCGGGAGATACAATATCTGCAAGAAGCTGAGGTTCCGGAGCTCGGCCAAGACCTTTCCTCACCTGCAAGGGACGCTGCAGGAGAGGATCAACCATCCTGCGCGATGGACTCACAAGTATGTTCCCACACGTGAAGCGTCGATCTTGTGAAGGATGAAAGAGATGAGCTAACAATGAGGATTATCGTCGCTCACAAGACTCCCGGACTCCATCTCTCTTGATCAGGGAGCTCTCGTTGAGCCTCTCTCCGTCGCCTTGCATTCCCACCGCCGCGCCAACCTCCGCTCTGAAACCACCGTCCTCGTCTTCGGGGCTGGAACCGTTGGTCTCCTGACAGCAGCCGTGAGCAAAGTCTACGGCGCGTCTACGGTCGTCGTCGCGGACATCCAAAGGGACCGCGTCGATTTCGCCATCGCCAACGGCTTCGCAGATGCCGGCATTGTCGTGCCATTTGCGATGCCGCAGACACTCGACGAGAGGCTGTCGTATGCACAAGAAGTCGCGAGGCAGGCCCAGGCTGTTCGGGTGAATGGCGAGAGAATTGGCGAGTATGGAGCTGCGTATGAGTGCACGGGCGTCGAGGTTTGCTTGCAGAGCTCAATCTACGTGAGTGGTTCTTCTTGTTACAACCTATAGATCCGCATAGAGTGAGTGATGCTAATGGGAAGTCATAGGCAACGAAGCCCGGTGGAAGAGTCATGGTCATTGGCATGGGTACGCCGAATCTTATAGTGCCTATGGGTGCGGCCGCCCTTCGAGAAATCGACCTCGTGGGCGTCTTTCGATATGCCAACACGTACTCTGCAGCCATCGAGATGATTTCCAACAAGCCACCAGGGTTGCCCGACTTGGAAAAACTCGTCACTCATCGCTTCAAGGGCATGGACGAGATCAAGCATGCCTTTGAAATGGCGGGCAAGATCAAGGACGGAGAGGGCAAGCTTGTGATCAAGGTTGTGGTAGACATGTCTTAGCAGCACCCCACAGGATCACGAGCCAGATGAACGAAGTTATGATTTGGATGACATGCTATACGAGACTGAAAAGACGTGTCATATGCACGAGAAAATCGAAGTTGGACAGGATGTGTACACGCTAATTGATTCCCTCTCAAACCAATGCAAGTCTTATGATTTATCAGGGAAGCCAAAGTCGATGCCGAACGGAGGGTAGACGTAGCGCTTCAGCTCGCCCTTGCTCGCCAGGTCGTTGGAGTAATCGTTCAGCAGCTTCATGTCCTCGTCGTCCAGGTCGACAATCTCCAGGTTGGCCTTGATGCGAGCGGGCGTAACCGACTTTGCCAGCACGGTGCTGCCACGGTTTACTATGCAAACAAAACGTAAGTACCTTGTGTAATCCGAATAACGAATCATCCAAGCAGAGAAGAAGAAGAAGAAGAAGAAGAAGCGTACCGTGATAGCTCAACAGGACAGTGGTGGGGGAGATTCCCTTCTTCTCGGCAATCTTGACCACTGGATCGGCGCTCATCAACGGGCTGCCGGTGCTGCCCAGGGGGCTGTAGGCCATGATGTGGATGCCCTTTTCCTTGCAGAAATCGACAATCTCCTGCTGGGGCAGGCTGGGGTGGTTCTCGATCTGGTTGACGGCGGGGATGACGGTGGCGTGAGGGAGAAGCTGCTCGAGATACTTCTTGCTGTACTATACCATGTCATTGAGTTAGAGGCCTTCCGGACAGCAGTATGCGATGCTTCCAAGACGTACGTTGCTGACGCCAATGGACTTGGTCTTGCCCGTTGCCAGAACAGCCTCCATCTGCTTCCAGCCGTCGACGTGGTTGTAGTCCCAGACGACGTCTCGCTTGCCGTCGGGCAGGGTAGGGAACTTGTCGTGGTTGCCTGTGAGCGAGTGAGGAGGAGTTAGACGATCTGAATAAGCGGCTCATTGATGGAAACAGATTGTAATCCTTTACCTTCGGGATTCAGCAGAACTGGCCAGTGCTGTAGTTGTCAAAGTCTCGTCAACATACTGCCAACCTAGGAGCATATATAGGCGACCCAGGAGCGCCAGTTGCAGGTCCGTACTCACCACCAGCAGCAAGTCGACGTAGTCCAGCCCCAGGCTTCTCAAGCTCTTATCCAGGCCCAGCACAACCCGCGTGTTGTACGTGGCCCAGATCTTGGTCACGATGAAAATGTCCTCGCGCTTCACCCCGGCAGCAAAAGCCTCCTTGAGGCCCTCGCCCACCTCGTCCTCGTTGCCGTAGCAGTAAGCTCCGTCGATGAGCTTGTAGCCGATCTGGAGCGCGTAGGAGACGGCCGCCTTGACCTCGCCGGCTTTGGACTGCCATGTTCCTGCAAAGATTCAAAGTCAGTCACACAAACTGATGACCCTTTTGATTATTCCATCTGCTATGCTTTGCTTGCTTTGCGCGCACATCGAAATTGCCCCTCCCCCGCCATTGGCAACTCTGGCCCCTCACAGGAAAGACGGAGACTGATTGAGACATACCGAGACCAACAGCTGGAATCTCCAGGCCATTGTTGAGCTTGAACGAAGTAGGGACCATTTTTGGCAATTTTGCTTTTTTATGGACAAAAGATTTGAAGAGCTATGGAAAAGACGCAGTTCTTTGAGCAACCTGCTAATCTCGCATCGAGCATGCACCGGTCAAGCAAACGTGGGATCCTACGGCCCTCTTTTATTATTTACCTACTAATTACCGCCTTGACCAACTGCAACAGACAAACAAACATGAAACGAACAGATGCTATTAGTAATACCCCAGTACCCCG
The DNA here is from genome assembly GCA_001050175.1 of Trichoderma parareesei. Taxonomy (NCBI): domain Eukaryota; kingdom Fungi; phylum Ascomycota; class Sordariomycetes; order Hypocreales; family Hypocreaceae; genus Trichoderma; species Trichoderma parareesei. The sequence continues at coordinate 51,571 of LFMI01000880.1, read as the reverse complement.
ACCTCGCTACCCCAAGGAAAAGGTCCCTTGTTCGGCGGTCAAACCGCCAAGCAGCTGCTGGGCCGCAGGACGACCAAGGCATCGCGAAATGGCTCAATAAAGAGGGTGAGCTTCTTGGCTGCGTGGGGGGTGCGCCTGTGGCCCAGATTCTAGCCAAGGAGAATTCAGTCCGTGTTGCCCAAGGGGCTCCATCACGACATTCGGCCTGTCTTGAGCCGAGAGAGGGGATAAACTGGTGGATATTCTCGGACCTTGCTTTGACGGGTAGGATCGTCATTGAGCCAACAAAAAGGCCGTCGTCATGCACGCTCTTAAAGTTGCTGCGGCATGTATGCACATGTAGGTATGTATGTAATTCGAATGCGAGACACAAGCAGTACCATGTAGCGACAGATAAGGTATGTGGTTACTAGTATTGTCACATGAAAGACCGATTTGGCGTATTGCTTTTATACAAATAAGGTAGGTTTATCTTACAGTCTCAATACGTTGAAGGTCATGTAACAAAAGACGACGAAAGCAAAGGATTTCCTGATCCCCCAGAAACGCCGGTTAATTCTCGAGCCCCTCCTTGATGCTGCCCGCTTTTGCCTCTAATTCTACAATAGAGCCTGCGATGCCTTGAGAGAAAAACGACACAAGACGATAGAAAATGGAATACACAGAGAGAGAGAGAAAAGAGCGAAAGAAATGGTACGCAACGACGGCAAACAGGATGGCATGGGAAGCATGAAAGATCCTTTTACATCAGGACGTGATACATGCCGGAGAATGAGAAAGAGACGTCCGCAAAGAGTTTGAGATGAAGAAAAAAAGAAAAAATGAAGAAGAAGAATAACCGTCCCTTGGTATCCGTACAGCTGCATCTGCATCGCCTCTATTAACCCCCAGTGGCATCTTTACCCCGAGACCAAAACCCATAGTCTAATCGCGTATACCGGTTAGTCACTTGGTTCCGTCGAAGAGAGAAAAAACAATGCAACGCCTCGAGAGAATCACTTACAAGAAGAAAATCATCAAAACCCCAAACATCTTTGCTATCAGCCATCGGTTGCTGGAGACTCTCGACCAGTACTTCATCAGCTCGCGCTGTGCCCCTTCCACATTGTCCACAATGTCTTCCGTATTGGCGTCGATCCGCTCAATCATCTCGCTCTGCTCGGATACCATGGTGGCCAGCTGGCTGAAGATGCCTCCCAGCTCGTTGATTGTCCGCTCAATGGCCTCAATGGCCTCGCCCCTCTGCTGAATGTACGTATTGGTGGGGTTCGCCTCCTCCATCATCAACAGCTGCTGGTCCCCTATGGGGCCTGGGTTCAGCGAGAGAGTGTCGTTGCCAGGCGCAGGAGATGCTCGATTGGGCGTCCCGTACAGGGGCGAGGCCGACTGGTGCAGCGACGGCTGCGCATGCTGGGACACGGTGGATATAAAGTTCTCGGTTCGCGACCTCGAGGCTTGGATGTTCTTTGTCCGGGCTTCCAGCACGTCTTTGAAATTGACAGAGACATCCGTCAACTTGCCCTGCAGTAGATAGACTACGTTTTTGTTGTGCTCGCCCTCCTGGTCAGCCTTGGGGTGCTGCTGCTTCGACATTGCCTGGAGGGCGCCAATCTGCTGGTTGAGCGACGACAAGTCCTGCTTGATGACGAAGGTGAGCTCGTTGATTTCCACGGGCCGGTCATCGAAGAGCGTGCGGCGCTTTGCGACTATGGCCAGAGTGTCAGTCTGATATTCTTCGTCACGGTTTCTACCAATCAGCATATCGTGTGCCGCAGAAAGACTCACGTTGCGCCAACTTCTCCAGCTTGCCCATGGTGGCCGCGATGCCTCTTCCAATCTCGGCAGCCTTCCGAGCAAAGTCTGATCTCCTCGTTCGAGCATCTCCGTTCGCGGCAGACTTTTGCGCATCGTTGAGCAGCGATCTCCGCTGCGAGCCCACCTTGTTCGCATTCTGGCGACGCTGGGCCTGAGCAAGGACCGACTTGAACTCCGCGGTTCGGTCCTGGATCGAGGCGACAGCCATTCTGTAGCACAGAGTCGATGATTTCTCTGATTTGAATTTAAATTCGCCCGTCGGGTGCTGGTATGTCCGGACTGCGACCAGCGCGTCTGGCGACCGAACGACTAGGAAGGAAATTGATGGGTCGAGGCGTGATTCGAGGCGAGGTTCAGCCCTGAGATCGAGATCAGGTCGCGAGCCGGGGTGAAGGATGAGGGAGCAATTTCGGCAAGGCTCGCTTCCTCTCGTTGATTAGTCGTCGAGCAGAGTCGAAGACGGAGTAGTTCGTATAACAATATCGAAAATCGAGGTTGAACAGCTCTGGACTAGGAACCAGCAACAGCAAGCAAATCGGTCGCTTCGATATTGGCCGGATTCAGGCGGCTGATGGCGGCAAGGATGAATTGATTAATTAAAAGAGGTTTCGGGCAGAGTAAGACGTAGACTCGAAAAAGGTATAAGGAGCGAAGCCGTCAAATGAACAAATGATGGGGGTTGCGAGGTTCGAGTGGTTTCGTCGCCGGCTAGCAGCGTCAGGGAGATGAGAGATGGATTTGATGAATCCACGTTGCTTCGAACGCTCAGAGGCGCCACACGTGCGGCCTTGGGGCGGGACAGCGGCCACAAGTAGCTTCACAGGGCTGGCGGTATGGGGAGATACTTCGTATTGGCCTCGGCGAGGGTACCTTGGCCATGAAGTGGACCAACGGATAAAGGAGCATAACCACAGTCAACAGGTGGAAGTACCGTACTGCTACTTTGAACACTAGGTACCTTAGCAAGAACGAGAAAGGCCGACATCAACGAAAATGGCACTGTTGACGTAGGTAGGTAGATAGCCCCTGCTACATAGGTCACGTCTGCATCGAATACCCCTTGTTCAGCACCCTCGAGCATACCTGTACCTATTTACCTGTTTACGTCTCTCTTCATCCCTTCCAGTCTGTAGGCATTATTTCGTCTCGTAGGTACTCACGTACTTCATGCCTGTTCCCTGCCTCCACGGCTCCCGGCGCACCAGCCACACCGTTCGGACGCGCCAGCCTTTTTTGTTTTCCACTTTCAAGGCTCCTCCTTCCTGCCGTCCCTTTCCCCAAATGCCTGCTGCACTTGCTGCATTCGAAGGAAAGTACGAAGCACTTCGTACCATCTATATCACCTGCCTCCTGGTATTTCGTACTAGGCAGGAGCATTGGCCTCAAACTGCCACGACGATCAGCACGCTTCCTCTCTTCTCCTCCTCCTCCTCCTCCTCACCAAAACCCTGTAACAACTTCTTCTTCTCTTTTCCGGATTCGCAGCGCTCGTCTGTCTGTCATCGTGACGAGTTAACTTGCACTCGCCAGCGTCGTCTCTCAGATTGTTGATACTCTCTGTTGGTCCTCTGTTACGCCATCCTCTTTGCCGACCAGCTTCTCCGCTCCAGACCACCACGTAATTTTTCGCAAGCGCAAAGTCCGCCCCGTCTCCAATTCTCCCTCTGTGCCATCACTTGCATTTCGCAGAGGGAGAGGCAGCAGCCGTCGCTTGCACCAGCTCTCCGCCTGGACGCGGGGGAAAACAAGCATTCCGGCTGCCTCCTGTCGCCTTCTCCGCCTGTGGAAGCATGCTCTGAGATAGAACAAATCAGAAGGTTTCGCATAATCACGACGGCACAATGGAGGACTCGTACAATAACCCAGTGAAACGTGCCCAAACGTCTCTGTACGGCTGCTCTGCTCGCTCCCGCGTCCCTCCTTCGGCATCGCATTGTTTTGAGATCTTGTGGGCTGACAGACCTTTCTATTGATTTTGCAGAAGCGCGCAGACTCAGCCGACGACCTATCAAGTCAACGTGAGCCGGAAGAAGACGAGGAAATGGGTCGAGGCCAAGGTCCAGAACTATGACGGCGACGACTGGGGAGCTGACGAGTTCGACGAAGAGTCTGACCAGGAGGAGCCTGTGCCGCCTCCGCCAATCAACCCTTCGCTGCGCACGTTCTCCGGCACCGACCTGCTACACTCTCGGCACAATACCCCCAGCCCGGCATCGAGTCTGAGTGCGCTGCCGTCGCTGCGAACACAGGCCCAGCAGTCGCAGCAGCAGCAGCAGCCTGCCGCTGTACCACCGCCAGCCGGCCAGCCACCGCGGATAGGAGTTTCTTCTCCCGACGTATCAGACGTCTCGATTCGCAGCGCCTCAGAGTCCATTGCCAGCGGCCATGCTGTATCACCTCAGTCCATGACCGCCTCCCAGGGACGTGACGGCGATAGCAATCTGTCGCTAGCCGGTATCGCCCAGCTATCTTCGCAGACGCAGCTACAAGATCAGCAACAACAAGGTCCCGGCGGCTACGATGTGTCACGGTCCTCCAGCTTTGAGCGCTCTATGAAGCCCACGCCCACGCCCACGCCTCCGGCGGATCGCTCTTTGTCGCCCCGTATCTCCGCACCATCGGCACCGCCTGCAGATCAACCTCCCCCCATCATCTACTCGCCCGATAACTACAGTCGTCTCAACGATGATGACGAGCATCAGCCTTTAGCACCGGCTCCTGTTATACCCCCATCCAGTGGAGGTTGGTCCGGATCTGCCCCCCAACCACTGTCCGGCGCGGATAGGCGTGACACTTGGGAAAGAGACGACGATTCCCTTCATGCTGGCCAGCCGGACAATCAAGCAGCTCGTTTAGATATCGAGTCTCAAGCTGGGATTGATCGCGGACGCATGTCTGTTAGTCCCAAGCTGCCAGACCTTGCTCGCATGTCCGCCTTTGGCGCTGACCTATTCTCTTCTTCCGCGAGCCAAAACGCGCCCAACATTCCTCCGATGATTGAATCTAGCCCCGACATCCCCTGTGCCAATCAGTCGCGCTGGAAGCCCCCTGCAGTGCCGGCCGAGGAAGAGGATCACTCCGAAGCGCCAGGAGACGCGCCTCTTTCTCAACCAAACAATCTGTTTCCTGGCAGAAATCTCCCGGACATTCCCCCTTTGCGAACCCCTAGCCCCCATGAAACGCACGCTGCAGATGCCTTGTTTGACTCGCAAGGCACCAAAATCACCCCCACGGAGCCTCTTCAGCCTGGCAGGGGAGAAACAATGCTTGATTTGGACGGACCTCAGTCGTTCCATAGAGTGCAGACTTACAGCACGGCCGAATCGTCCCCTCTGAAGGACAGTCCCGTGAAGGAGAGCGACGTCCTCAGTGATGAGATTATGCGGACTCTCAGCCCCTCTGGCGCGACTCCTGCCGAGGTCAAGCTTAGTGATGGCCCCCAGCTGCACCCTCCGGGGGACCGCAGCGCCGTCAGAGAGAGCAGCTATACGCTGATGGACTATGATAGCTACTGGGCAGACACCGCGGACGATCCGAGTCTAGGCCACGAAAATCCGCCGGCGCCGCCGCCCGGGGACCTCCAGAGCACATCCTCGGCTCCGGAGAAGGATCCTACTCATTCAACCCAGCCAGGACTGCAGTTGGCCACCAATCCCACGCCTCCGCCACCGGCAGCAACTACGGTTTCCTTTGATTCTATCTTGTCTCCTCAGCAGTCTCAGAAATTGGTCAAAGAACAGCCACAACAGCAGAATGAACAGCAACCGCCGTCATCTCTTAGACGCAGATTCTCCTGGGAAGCCGAAGAGGAACAGCGCAGTCCCACTCCCACGACTCCGGCTCAGGCGATGGGCGATGGCTCGTCTGCTCCCGCGCTTCACCTGAGACCGTTTGAGTCGTCTGTGACGAACATGGGTAACGAATCTCGTAGCCATAGCCCCGTTTCTCAGCTGTCGCAGGCACCACCAGCAGCGACGGGATCCGGCTCGGGAGCCCTGGCGCTGCAGACTTCGGGCGCTCTGCCGGGCCACGATTCATCGCTCCCTGAGCCTCCGTCTCCCGTGTCTGTGTCGGTGAAGAGCGACAGGCCGTCCACCACGGCTCGCGACCAGGCGCGGTTGTCCATCGCCGAAGAAAAGCTGCTCGCAGAGCAAGGTGCCATCAGTTTGGTGACAGGAACGCCACCTCCGCCCCCAGAATCTCACCCGGCCGTGTCTTCACCGACTTCTGCAGCATCCGTGCCGGCTCCACAAACCCCTGCCCCTAATCCAAACCCGTATGCACAGACCAAAGCCATGAGCTTCCGAGAAATCATGGGGCTGTCGACACCCACAGAAAGGATCGCAAAATACAATGAAGCACGCCAGGCTCTGGCTGCAAGGGACTCTGGCCTGCAGAGCTGGCTTCTCTATATGACCACTGAGCATCCCGACCTTTCAGCATCCATTTCTGCTCCGGGAGGCCACTTGACATCTCAAGCGACTAACAACGCCTCCTTGCCGGCAGGGTCTCATACCTCGAGTCAGCAACAGCCCTATTATCAGCAGTATCTCAACGCGAGCTCGCCCAGCACGTCTGTGCCACAAGTCGGAGGGGGTGGAGTTGGCGGTAGCGGAGGCGGTGGTGGCCGCTCGAGGTTGGGTGGATTGTCGATGCCATCCCAGATGTCTGGCAGTGCCTTTGGCCATTCGGGCAACCAGATCGGCACCAAGAGCAAGGAATTCATGCATTCGGCTGGAAAGATGGGCAAGGGACTGTTGAGCAAGGGCAAAAGCAAACTGCGCGGAAGCGGGGACAAGGTATTTCATTGATTGATTTTTCTCTCCAGACCCTACTCGCAGTGAGTGGGCCCTTCTCTTTCCTCTTCATGCCCTCGACAGAATAATACTTTTTCCTCTTCTCTCTCATCCTCTTCTTCTTGTCCTCTCCTCCCTTTTTTTTCTTTTTTCTTTTTGGATACTCTTATTCATCTTCCTGATACGATTCGGTTGTCTTGAATGATGCTCCAAGAATGGAGACATCCTGTGTACCCGCCCTTCCCTTATTCAGGACTAGAAATTGGGGCATCATGATGTGACGGTGGCATGTCTATGAAGATAGGATTTACACGGCAAAGACGAACACAACCTCTCTTACCAATTGTTCCCTCACGCACCCCCCTTCCCCCCCAATGCACACCCATTTCGTTCCTGTTTCCTCATCCCAACCCACCAGACTATACATACACACATACTTACATACACATACACCCATTCACACGCACACACCCACTCTCCGATACCAGTCTTTATTCTCGTTTTGAAACTCACCATAATATGACGAATGCGTGTTAACTTATCTCTTCTCTCAACAACTAGATCGATGTCATCACTCCGGACCATCCGACCCCGAACAAAGCACAGCGTCGATCGACCTGGCGCTTTAGCCTCGAACCAAGACCCCGAGAAGACGATCCCGCCCCACATTCCAGCGATGACATCTCCACGACACCGCCACAGCTGCCCGACCCGTCCCCGGTCTCCCCCTTGGATGCTGCATCTGGCCCCGGATCCGCCTTTCCGTGGAGTGTCTCGAATGACACGCCAGACGCCGACCCGTCAGCCGTGAAGCAGCCTGGCGAGGAACACGTCAGACCGGGCCAATTATCAACCGCCAGCGAATTCCTCCACGGGCCTCATGCGTCAGCCGTTGAAGGAGACAACATATTCTCTGCTGGCCAAAGAATCTCCGACTCGACTCCGGATACGGTGACGCCGGATGATTGGGTCATGGTTCAGCATCAGGGTGAACGGAGCCAGGCCAAAAGGATGTCCTCGTCCTTCAGAGCGATGGCGAATGCCAGTTCTGCTCCTGCAATTGGCCCTGGAGCCGACCATTACGCGGCCCAGCCACAAACTCAAATTCAAGGCCAAGCCCCCATTCAGAACCAGCCCCTGGACGGATCGGGTGCGCCAAGGCGCAACTCGTCTTTCATCGGCTTGCCGCCCATCAGGAGGGGCTCGACGTTTGGTACAAAATCAAAGGCACGGAGGGCTTCTGAACGCTTTGCCCTAGACGACGAGGAGGATGTCAGCGGCTTGGGAGGTGATGGTGCTGACATTAACGCCTCTCTCTTCTCCCCTGTCAGCGCCGTCGATGCGTCGAGGCATGATACAGAGGCAGTGGCGGGTGAACCGAGATTCGGCCCGGAACAAACTACCAACGCAGGCCATGTCCATCATCGCCTTCACCCTCATCCACAGCAGCCTCAACAACCTCACCAGGCAGGGCAACAGCAGCAACACAGGGAGCATCTTCTTGGCGAGCATGGGCCTCAATTTGTCCCGGCCGCGCCTATGCTAGGTAGCCTGGTCCAGAAACTTCCTCCCGCGGGCCCGTGGAAGCTCGAAGAGAGTCACCTGTCCGAGCCACTTCACCTCACCAAAAAGCGCTCTGGCATAGACTTTGCTCAGCAGAATGCCTACTATGGCTACGACAAGGAACTTGGATTAGAATTCCCGGCCGCCCCGGCGCCTGCTCCCCAGGGCCCGCCTGCTCGGTTCAGGAGCGATGTGCCTCCATCGTCTGCTCGACGCTATCCTGAGCTGTTTCAGCTATCTGCCGACCAGGACCCGCGGCAACACAATCGCGGTCAAGGATTCCCGCCCCAAATGCAAAACCGCCCGCCTAGAGATGGAGTAGCCGCTCCACGACAGCAACAAGGAGGGCCGGAGTCCGACGATCGTGGACGCAGGAGGAACTCGGGCATATTCAAGGAAATTGGAACCCGGCTTGCGAGGGCGACCTCGAGAGAACGCCGAGGCTCTGTCACCGAAGTCAGACCTCCCTCCTTGCAGCTTCGAGGGGATGAGGTTTCAGAAAGTAGTGTGGCCACGGAGGATACCGCTGATCGCAGGAAGAAGCGGGCCAGTTTCCTTGGCTTCTCCGGTCGTCCTTCATCAACCGAACAGGCCATTCGGAGGGAAGAGGACATGACCAACCAAGCGCGTCAGCGAGATACACGGTCAGCTGGTGGCGAGCCGCCCGCTGATCCTCGTGAACACGGGAAGCGCGTCTTCTTTGGCGCTGGACAGTTCAAGATAGGCCCGGGTAACTTCTCTCGCTCATCCACTTCGAACACCGCCTTTGAGTCTGCTGGTGATGGCCGAGAGGGCGGGGCTGCGCATAAGAGACGGATATCCGATATTGCCAAAGCCTCCGGAATCACGGGTCTATTCTCTCGCTCTCGCCAAGATCGCGCTTCACTGGGCGCGATACCCAGGCAGTACACTGACGACCACAACAGGCAAACCTCCCAGATCCAGGACCAGGCGGCCACTGTTTTTCGGCCGTCCATTCAACTACCCACTTTGGATTTCGCTTCAGATCGACTAGGTTCCATGTCAAGCCTAGGGTTTGAAGAGTCTTTTCAAAACTACGGCCGCGAGGAGGAGGATCAGCAGCAGCAGCAGCAGCAGCAACATGCGCTCGAACAGGCTGCGCAGAAATCATTTAATGACTCTAAAGCCTCCCCTGCAGCCAAAGGCCAGGAGAAAGCGTCTGCCTCGCTAGGATTTGGCTTGCCTCAACCCACGCTGAATCCCGGACAACAGACTGCCCAAAACCACCACCAGCCCCCGCTCTCGACCACTACCCCAGTGGCTCGCGCCTTCATCCCACAGACAGATCCGCAGGTCGTGAACTCTGCTGCTGCAGAAGGCCGGCCGGTTTCTGGAGACGTGGCTCTGGAGACTCTGGAGTCCTCGCCCACGTCCCAAGTGGAGTCTACGACGGGGGAAAAGACTCCTAAGGCCCAAGAGTTCGCGTTTCAGGAGAAGATACCGCCCCTACCTGTCAAGAGGGACGATGTTAGCGAAGAAGATGTGATGAGATCACAGACAGTATCCCCGGACATATCCATTGTATCCATCTCCAAAACTGAAGAGCAAGCCATCGTTCAACCACAAAACCAGCACGACGAGGTCGTCGAGGGGGTCTTGATTACTCCTCCTCCCGAGGCACCTCCTCTGGCCTCGGATGCTGACCTTGCTGCTGGCCGTTCTGTCATTCACCACACTGATTCCCACGATGTACTACCATCGGTCCACTCTTTCCCATCGGTTTCTTCTCTTCGCGAGAGATCCGATGCCAAGTCTGTTCTGCAGGGAGAAAGCTCTGTGCATCAAGTGGAAGGTAGTGTGGCTCTATCTCCAGAGCCTTCGCCGCAAGTTGCAAAGTCTCAGGTGTCGAGCAAAGCCGCAACGCCGGTATCTCAACATGAGCAGCTTCATTCGCCCGCCTCGGCGACCGTCAAGCTGCCGGATACGCAAAACACTGAGCCGCCAGCTACTCCTCGGCCTCACACCAGGTCTGAGTCTCAGCAGCATCTTGTTGACACAGCAAAGCAGCGGAACTTTCCTACCTCGGCATCCCCCCTGCTTACAGGTACGCAGGCACCACAGCAGCTGCGACCTCAATACCCACCTTCCGCGAGCATATCTAATGCGTCTATCTCTTCAGATATGTCGACAACAATGCAACCAGTTCGATCTGGGCCGCAACACCTGACTCCAGGGCTTCCTGGGCCATTTGGGCGAGCGTCTACCCAACCCTCAGAGGCTGCGACACAACAGAAGGACGGCCAAGCATCACGTTGGAAAGGACTCAAAAATCGAATGACGGAGCAAATCTCCCAAAGGACCCAGCAACCGCAGCAACAGCAACAGCAGCAGCATCCACAGCAACAGAGCCTGAATCCCGGCCAGAACAAGACTGCCGTGGTGGACAAGATTAGGGGCAACAAGCTGCTTGGCGCCCTCAGGCGAACGCCCAAACAGGTAGAGAGTTCGCAGAATCAGAGCAGCGTTCAGCCACCTCCCGGGCAGTCCCAAAACCTGGGCTCTCAGACTTACCCTCAAGAATACCAGCTGCAGCCAGGACAAGTACAGGGGCCACGCCCTGATGCTATGCCCGCCAATGGCCAATATCTGCAGGCATCTGGACAGCCGCCCAATCTTCCCAGAGCCAAGACGATGTCTCCTATCCCTCCACAGCAGAGTGCGCCGCCTCGAATTCAGACTCGCTCATCAGAGCCGCGTTATGAGACGGTGCCTATTCCCAGGGGATATGCGGCGGTGCATGGCGAGGGCACCACGATACCGTCGCCATACCACCAAAACCTTCGACGTCACATGCCGCACGGTCAGTATGCTCCCCAGCCACAGCAACTGCACCCATTGCAGCAACACCCTCAACCTTTTCCACATGTACAGCCACAGCAGGGATGGCAGGCTGGCCATGCTCCTCTCCTGCCCAATCACCAGCTTCAACCCTTTCAATCGCCATCTCCTCGGACGGCTCAAGGCCCAGTATCAGCACCTTTGCCGAACGAGAGGCCCGCTCATATGAGGGTTTTCTCAGATTCACAGGCCGACTATCATGATGGCCGCAGCACCGGTTCATTCAATACGCAGTTGAGTCAGCACAACAGGCACAGCTCCCAAGGGAGTTGCGCCAGCAAACTTGAGCTGCGGCCCACCAGCGGTCTGGGCAGCAACCTTGGGGTCTCGCATCCAGGAAGCCCACAGCCGTCCGAGAAAGGCAACTTGTCTGTTGTGGACGGCACTCGATCTGCTCCACGAAGCCCAGCTGTGTCGGTAGGAGCCGATCAGAAGCCTGGCACGAAGCTCGAGCCCAATTCAGAAGTGACGGCTGAGCCGACGCCGGCGTTGAACCTTGACATAGATGTCGATAAAGCTCGGCAATTGGTGGAGGAAAATCTTTACGACGCTACGCCCAAGGTGGTGCCCAGCGGTACGGATAACAGCAACGAGGCATCTGGCAGCTCTGAGGCAGTGCCAAAGGACGAGATAGAAACCTCGAAAGCGGCGGAGGTCAAGCCAGACTTGCCGCCGGCAAGCACCGGTGTGGTGGCTGAACTGGAAGATACTGAAGAAGCACGAAAGCGAGCCATCAGACTGGCATCCCAAGAGGAGAAGATCTACTACGAGCCAGAGGACTTTGAGCCTAAGATGAGCGCAACGAGCTATCCCGGACAAGAATGGAATCCGTTCGGCGAGCCGGAATTTGCAGATTGGAAGGAAGATTAATGAAGGGGCTCCTGGGTCGCTCATTGACACGATATGAGCACCGGTATATATGATCGACGTGGAACAGTGGTCTTTTCGTTGTTCCTTTGTTCATCTCGATACTTGTTTTGTCGAAACGGAGCACACGTGTCATTTCAGATACTCCATGCACTTTCATTTTGTTCATATGTATTGCTGCGGAAGCAAGCGAGCGAGCGAGCGAGCGATGTTGCAAGGATTACCAGTCAGTGCTGCAAGACGGCCGTTCAAGTCGAGTTTTATGTTGATTTGATTTGCAACCATGTAAATGACACACTGGGGACAAGATGTTCATAGCAGAGTGCGGTAATAGTATCTGACATGGTTGTTTCTTTTCCTATCAATCCCCTTAATCTCTCTACTCTGCATTATTACCCAGTGAGCAAACAGAGCCACAGCCACCTGCGCATTGCCGTCGGGTTTCTGTGAAATGTTTGAACTGGAGTGATGGCATCACCACAGCAGACATTGATGCTAGAGGTACTAGGTCCGATGTGAGGTACATGCCTAGCATGTACTTGTATCCCAGTGAGGAAACCCTCGTCCCGGCTACCTGCTACCTAAGATAGTGATGTGATACGAGACGGGGCGCGGACTGAGCCTGGCGACCCTCGTCAGGTTTCAGGTAGCGGGTTCATCTTCATCGATGTCGCTGGGAGAGACAGAACGTACCCAAATTGAAAGAATTGCGCTGTTGGTAGCGAACAGAATCTAAGGGTAACAGTCCTACTACTATGTATGTATGTGTGTATTCACATGCAAGGGACGATGAACGAGCAAAGCCACTTCATATACTGCTAGCTAAATCGCCATCACCTATTTTTCTGGTGGACGATGCTGGCAGTTGGGATGGAAGATGGCTCTGTTTATTGATGGAGACGCATTGGCTCGGAGACAATAAGCTGTACGAAGGAAGCAGGTGTGGCGGTTCGGGCGGGTTGGCAAGGTTGGGTCGCAGTGGGGGAGGGGAAGGGGCCTTTTGCTGATTGATGCTGTGAGGCTTTGATGGGGGGAGTGAGTGACTCAGGTTGGCTATTCATCGAGGGCCGCCTGAATGGAGGAGATGCTGGATCAAAAGGGTTCATCAAGCGGCCAGTCCAGCTGTCGTTGGGTGACGATGGCATGCGTGTCTGATGCGTTGTTCAAGGCGAGGAGAGTTGAGGCAACAGAGACAAGACAAATGCAAGACATGAAGCAGAATACTATTAGGTAGGTAGGTAGTTGTACTTGGGAGCGAAGAAGACGCTTGATACAAGCAGACACTTTGCGCCGTTGGCTCCGCGGTTGAAGCCTCAACAGGCTCAACTACTTGCACTACTCGTATGGATTCAACCGGCTAAAAGAACTCGAAGCTTCCAACTGAGATGCTTGTTTGAGCAGCAGCAGCAAAAGCGCAAGAGAGGCAAAAGAGCTGGAAGATGTGACAATCGCTGATGCTGGAGCTGGAGCTATTGGATTCCAGTTGCAGCAGCAGGCTGGAGGCGGGCAAAGGCGGGTCAGCCTGGGGACCCCCTGTAGCTGAGCACCTGACGCGCTTCTCCAGGTACCTACTAAGGCACTGCAGGGAGCAGCGAGGCTGCACATGTACAGTACATACAGTACCTTAGGTATCCTTATGGAGCCCAAGGCAAGGTGCTCGTACCTGCTGGAAGTACATGTGATGTGCTGCATGCGCGAGACGCTTCCACTAAGGTACCTACCTAGCTTAGATGACTGCAGCTCGAAGGCGCAGGTACTTGTACTCGTATGAAGAACGAGGCCTCATCCATGTATAATCAGGTACCTTGAGCTTCCGGCAATTGCAATCAAGACTCAAGTTAGCCTCTGTAACTGCCCAACAAGCTACCTACTCTAAGGCTCTTGCAAGGAACAGTGATGAGAGAGATATGGAGACGGGACAAGTTGAAAATTCAAGATCAAAAGAGGAAACGGATCGTGACCTGCCGCCAAGACTTTGCGCCCCCGGCTGCGTACAAGATACCTGTGCGAATACGGAGCGCTAGCTGCGGAGCGTCTTGCAGATAAAGTACAGGTACGGCCTGGAGATACGGGAGCGGGGCGTTAGCGTCAGCCGTTCGTCATTTAGTGTCCAGCTTGTTCAGCTCGTGATTCAAGCAGGGAGAAAAAGAGAAAAAAAAGGAAGAGTATCAACTGACATTAAAGAGATTTTGCAACAGATGACGGATACATATCAAATCAGAAATCGAAAACCCCAGAGTCAGGCACGTACATGCTGTTTAGTTAGGAGAGATGCGACAAGACCTCTGATTCCCGCCTCGGCGACATGGTACGGAACGGCATTCTGCTTCTGGAAAGTACTTCCTAATCTGGGTTAGGGTTATCGGGGAGCGTCGCAGCAAAAGTGCAGTTGCAAGCAGAGCAAGTATTGGGTACAGTACCTTCCCTGAGCACTCTCGCATCTGCAGTAGCGAAAGCACATCACTCTCTTCTCCCTCTTCTTCTTCTTCTTCTTCTTCTTCCTTCACCTCAAGAAACAACCATCCCTACCTTTCCATGGTTCCCCGGCAGCCTCGTTTTGAGCTTGGCCCGTACACTGTCAATATATTTGGCTCTGTGCTCACACAGCATCTGGCATTGCTGCGAAGCGCATTCAAACAGACAAAACACAGCTGCCATAGGCATGCAGCTACAAGGAATACGCAAGCAACACGCTGGGGGACCCTGCCAGCCCGCCTGCAAACGCGCAATCCCTTGACTCGCCTCTCCCCTGATCCACCCTTTCCTCCCCCGGTTATCTCGAATGTAGGTACTTACAGTACATGCAGTATACTACCTAGTACTTTGGCACATAGGTACTTACGAAGACACCCATGTGCCTCGTGCATCGGATTCTCCACCAGCTACGCCAAACCCGCCCTTTGACCCAGCCAGAGGCCAACCAAAGGACCAAGTGGGAGTGAGGAGAAGGAGGCGCCCGAACCTGGCAAACAGCTCCAGATCGCCTTGGTCCCCTTTCGATTGACGTATGTATGTGTGCTGTGTGGTGCTGTGATGTGCGTGTGTGCATTGGGCATCACGTCAACATACCAATTCGTCCATGGCATGGTCATCATACATACATGGCATGGTCATCAAGGGCAGCCGTCCGAGTCCCGTATATAGTCTTGTACATGCAGGCGGATAGATCATCTCGGAAAGCAAACATTTGGCTTCTTGGGAACCCTATCTATTAGTACATGCATCGAGTCCACGTCCGTCTCACATCATCGGCATCCCGGCTCCGTTCCATCCGCTGTTCCCATCATCATCATCGTCGTCCTCGTCGTCGTCTTGGTCGTCGTCTTCTTCTCCTCACTTTCGGCACGGCCAGAGAGTGCTTGCCTGTGCCTACTCGTATGTACATACTTGCAGCTGGACCGGGGCATCGAATTCTGCCGAGTGACACTCCGCCACCAGAAAGCCCACGCCATTGGGCGGAAACGGATGCTGGAAGCGTGGCGCTGCCGTCGTTCCAGGCCGTTTCTTCCAGTAGTACCCGTTAGGTAGCCCCCAAGGAAAACAAGTTCGGGGGGGGGCCGCCTTTTCTCGCCTCCCGCGCAAAGGAAAAGACGCCATTCGAGGCTGGGCAGAGCGAGAGAGCGCAAGGCTATTCGCCCGTTCTCTCCTCGCTCCCCGTTCCTCCCATCTGTCCCCGTTCCTCCCATCTGTCCCCGTCTCGCTCATCTTATACGCTTCTCGACCTCTGGGACCTGCGGCTCAGCAACTCCAATATCAAACTCTCGAAATCTTCTGCGAGAGAATCTCGTGAAGTCGAGACCCGGCCCAGACGCCAGCAAGGATCCAAAGAGACGCAGCGCCGTACTCGTATACGCGCGCCCTAGACCCTTTTTTTCGGCACCCAGTACCCTTTCCACGCCCGGCCTTTTATTGCACATCCTTGGCTTGTGCGCAGCCAAATCTTGCCTCTGTCAGTACCTGACCGTGTGCCGCGCTTCCTTTTTCCGACCGACCTCCTTTATTATTCCTCTCTCCTCCGTAATCCGGCTCCCGACGACGACGCCGCCGCCTCTGGGCTCTCTCTTTGTTTCCTTGATTTTTCAAGCGTCCTTCCGGTCTCTTGTCAGTCCCCAAGTCGCAGAATCGCCCAGTCGGCTCTTTTCGTCTCTTCCTGTCTCCTGTCGCTCTCTGTTGGATCTTTGCCTATCAGAATTCAGGCTTTCGCTCACTTGATTTTCTTTCCCCATTCGGGCGTCCGCAAACCGTTCTGCGCGCGTACGACGCCACACAGCTAACGCTTGGCGCCATTTTTCGCCTTCTTCTTCTTCTACTTTC
>LFMI01000880.1:0-14197 GCA_001050175.1 Trichoderma parareesei | reverse complement strand
CCCCCCCCCCGCCAGCCTTGGAGGACCCTATGTAAAGTCAGCCCATGGGGAGAAACGACCTATCAGTTTGTCAGACAGCCTCGCCAACCCGCACATCTCGGGGTTCCTAGGCCGACTTGCATGTGCTGATCGACACTCGGCTTGCTCTCTCCGGCAGTCGCACGAATCACACATGGGGACATCCCGGTATGCATATCTATCTTTCATGAGTCGCAAATGACTCGCTTAAATGGGCCGCAAGTGCTGACTTGAGGAGTCGAAAAATGGGAACCGTATTGGGATATCCGGACGACGTTCCGGTGGTTGGAAGGATCCCGGGGACGCGTATCGACACATGTCAGACAGCGGGTTGCCGTTCACGATAGTATTGCCTGCTGCTATTTCATTTCTTTTTCTGCGAGCTTTGTCACTATGAGGAACTGCAAGTTGCCGGCTTTAAACTTGTCACATGTTATAAGAAACTAGTTGAGAGAAGTGCCTCCTCGCCAGACTTTTCTGAATACCTAGTAAGAAGAGGCAACCAAAGGAATACAGAGTACTAATAGTCCAACGTTCATGTAAATCAGCCTCCATCGCAGCACCACAGAAGATCCCCAGCTCGCTCAGCTATTTTTTCTGGAGTCACGAACCCACCGCCATTTGCCCGCACGAAAACAAGTGAAACAACCTTGAAGATCGCACGTTTAAAAGGCAATAAAGTCGCATCCAGTTGGCTGCCGTGCGGCTCCATCTGA
This sequence comes from Trichoderma parareesei, assembly GCA_001050175.1. NCBI lineage: Eukaryota > Fungi > Ascomycota > Sordariomycetes > Hypocreales > Hypocreaceae > Trichoderma > Trichoderma parareesei. The sequence goes on along the minus strand of LFMI01000880.1, from coordinate 13,463 downwards.
TCGGCATCGCGGCCCACCTCCCCTTGTCAATTTCTCGTGCCCTCGGACCAGGAAATCTGGCCATCTGCGCATCTGAGGCAACAGGACGGTCCCCTGCCTCCTGGTCCAGTGTATATGATGTCATGTGGATAACGACCAAGTGCGCTGGCGAACTAATCGAGCATTTGGTCCGAACAGCATGTAGGTCGGCAAGTTGTTGGTAGGCTTGGTAGGGTCTCAGCAGCACTTCCGCAACCGGTCAAACGAGAAGGGAACGTGTATATAAAGCATGACGCTCAACCCCAGGTTTCGCTCTCCAGGTTTCGGGACCCCCGTTATTCAGAGTTTAAACTCCTCTATGCTGGCCATATCGAGATACTAGTAGAATCTCCTTCATCAGCATGGCTCCTCCAACGTTTGCCGGCCTCTCGGGCCGGCCTCTGTCAATGTGCGTCTCGACCATTGCGACGACTGCATTCCTTCTCTTCGGCTATGACCAGGGCGTCATGAGCGGCATCATCTCCTCCCCCGTCTTCAATGACTACTTCCCCGAGACAAGAGATGCCACCATGCAGGGCCTGGTGACGGCCATCTACGAAATCGGCTGCCTCATTGGTGCCGTCTTCATCCTCGCCATGGGAGACTTGCTCGGCCGCAGGCGCGCCATCATCATCGGCGGCATCATCATGATCCTTGGCACCATCATCCAGGTCACCCCCATGAAGGGCCACGCCCAGCTGGCGCAGTTCATCATCGGGCGCATCGTCACGGGCGTCGGCAACGGCATCAACACGTCCACCGTCCCGACGTACCAGGCCGAGTGCAGCAAGACGTCCAACCGCGGCCTCCTCATCTGCATCGAGGGCGGCATCATCGCCTTTGGCTCGCTGATTGCGTACTGGATCGACTACGGCGCGTCCTACGGGCCCGATGACCTCGTCTGGCGCTTCCCCATTGCCTTCCAGATCATCTTCGCCCTCATCTTCAGCACCGTCATGATCTGGCTGCCCGACAGCCCGCGCTGGCTCCTCACCCACGAGCGGTACGAGGAGGCCGAGCGGACCATTGCTGCCCTCCGCGGATATGAAATCGACAGCGAGGAGACAAAGGCCGAGCGGGACATGATCCTCGACTCCATCCGCGCCTCTGGCTTCGCCGGCCAGAAGAGCACCCCCGTCAAGGCCCTCTTCACCAACGGCAAGACGCAGCACTTCCGCCGCATGCTCCTCGGCGCCTCGTCCCAGTTCATGCAGCAGGTCGGCGGCTGCAACGCCGTCATCTACTACTTCCCCATCCTCTTCCAGAACTCCATCGGCGAGACTCACAACATGGCCATGCTGCTGGGCGGCGTCAACATGATTGTCTACTCCGCCTTTGCCACCGTCTCGTGGTTCATCATCGAGCGTGTTGGCCGCCGCAAGCTCTTCCTCTGGGGCACGGCCGGCCAGATGCTCTCCATGGTGCTGACCTTTGCCTGCCTGATCCCGGGAACCCCCAGCGCCGCAAAGGGCGCCGCCGTCGGCCTCTTCACCTACATCGCCTCCTTTGGAGCGACCTGGTTGCCGCTCCCTTGGCTCTATCCCGCCGAGATCAGCCCCATCAAGACTCGCGCAAAGGCCAACGCCGTGTCGACGTGCACCAACTGGCTCTTCAACTTCTTCATCGTCATGATCACGCCCATCATGATTGACCGCATCGGCTGGGGAACCTACCTGTTCTTCGCCGTCGTCAACGGATGCTTCTTCCCCGTATTGTACTTCTTCTACCCCGAGGTATGTCGCTTTTCCTTGACAAACTTGTACTTCTCTTTCACCCGCTAACAACTCCGCATAGACTGCCAACCGATCTCTGGAAGAGATTGACATTATCTTCGCCAAGGGCAACGTCGAGAACATGTCGTACGTCAAGGCCGCCAAGGAGCTGCCGTATCTGTCTCGACAGGAGGTCGAAGCGTATGCCATCCGATATGGATTGGTCGATGCCGGAAGCGACGGTGTCGCGGGCAGGGAGGTGGATGCGTCGAGCGAGAAGGGAAGCTCGAGCGAAAAGGAGAGCAGTCGCGAGACTGAAAACCTCAAGATGTGAATTGATTGAGATGTAGATACCCCCCCACGTTATATACCATATAGACTGGTGACATATAAAGGGAAAGAATACTAGAGACATGGTTTTCTGACACTTGTCAAGTTGTTGAGCATGACGATTGTGACGAGCTTGTGACGAGCTTGTGCCTAACTTCCCTTAAAGATTGCCAAAGTGAAACAAAGTAAAAGAAGAGAGGCTCAAAGGGGCTTTTATTCCCTTCTTGGTCGAAAAGCTTAAAAGAACAAGAGTGGACGATGAGTAAAGCCATCAACAAACTGATAAGAAAGAGAGAAGTGAGAATGAGGTGGTAATCAAGCTGGAAATCAGCAGGTAAAAAAAAAAACAAAAAACAACGGGTTAGGTTCTAGAGGGAGTCGAACCCTCGCTGCCGGAATCAAAATCCGGAGTCATAACCGTTAGACCATAGAACCCGTTGCCAACCACGCTAATTAGAGTAGCCTATATAACCACAGCAGCGCTCACCTGCCGCAGCGGGATCCTCCCAAATGTAGCCGAATTTGCAGCACCTACCTATATGAGATGACCATTTGATTCGCTCTCAAGCCTACATACAATGGAATGATCTCTAATGCCCTTCCAACTGAGATGCGTCGGTATGGTACCGATAAAAGCTCAATGTACAAATTATGCAACATCTCGATTCCTCAAGCATGCAGCATCTAGTAACCTGGGAAGATCACATCCGTGACACCAAAGATAATGCCCCATCTCATTCAGGATAAGCCAGCAGTATCCCATGACAAGGACGCTGTATTACCCATACGGCCGTAAACAGAGAAACGCCAGCGTATCCCCTCAAGTCAACCACTCCATGTGCAGCCTGGGATTCTCTCGACGGAGGATCGACTCCAGCGTCTCCTGCATCGGGCGGACAAGGCTGGAAACCTCATCAGCGTCTGCCTTGGCCTCGTGATTCCTCTTGTAGTGGTTGACGACGTTTTCAAACGCGCAGCGTTCTGAGCAAAACGCCGTTACCCGCTTCAGCCCCAGACATTCTCTACAGATGAAGCCATCCTGAGCAGTCCCATCATCCATTTCCACATCGTCGACCTGGCCATCGCTGCGCTCCTGCACGCAATTTTCCCCGCTCTCGCAGGCATGTGCCTCGCTGGTGTGGTCATCCTGCGGAGATACAGAAGCAAGTTAGTAGGCTGTCGCTTTTTGACACTCTCAGTCTGTGAGGGAAAATGGGGGGCAAACACGTACGAATCCAGCTGCATGACACTCCTCGGAGCAGAAGACTGTGAGCTCCTTTTTGCCCCCCATCTGCGTGACAGCCTGGCATATGGGACAGGAAAAGACGTCGTGCGTATCCAGCGTCTTTCCGCATACCAAACATGGTGGCAAATTGTAGAGATCATCCCCCACGACTCGCTCCTGAGCTGCCTGCGCCTGGCTCTTAGCCTGCTGCTTCTTATTCAACTCATCAGCCATCTTGGCTCTACGGAGATCGTCCAGCCGTGCCGTGTGCATATCCCGCTGCGGCCGCAGATTCCTGCTCTCTTGCGCATCCTTCATGATCTTCCCGAGAATCTCCTCGATGCCCATGTTTTCGTTGGAGAGGTACTCGTCCAGGTACGGCTTGGAATCTTCCAGAGGCTCGCTCGTCTCCTTGTCCAGGAAGAACTCGTCCACGTAGAGCTTCTTCAGGGCGGCCGAGTTCCCTCCCGCGGCAGCAACCCTGGCTGCAAAGGCGTCCACACGCTCGGCCCAGTCAGGGGGCTTCCCGATCCCTCGCCACATCATCTCCACGACTTCGTCGCGCGACCGATCCGGGTCGTCCAGCATGCCCCTCAGCTCATCGTGAACAAGGTCGTCGTTGCAGGTGACGAGGAACTCGGCGTGCTTCCTCAGGATCCATCGATACCACGCTTCCTTTTCGGACTCTATTCGCGCCTCAATCTGCCGAATGCTTATCCGGTGCTCCTTTGCATCTGCAAAGAGTTCCTCCAGCTCCTGGTGAAACGCTTTCCTAGACGTGAACCATTCGCGGTCTGGACTCTCGATATATCTCTGGCGCATCTTGTCAATGACCAGAGGCCAGCATTTTGGGCACTCCGACACGTGTTTCTTGCCACACTCGCTTGCGCATGAGCGTTTCAGCGCTGCCACCTGTTCCGTGAGAACTCTCCTCTGCCTTCTGGCGGCGATGAGCTCCGTCCAGTGCTCTGGTGTGGTGGCTGGCTGAACCATGGCTATGAGAACTACCCTCGGCGGGTGAATAAGTAGGTAGGCCGGCTTTTCCGAACAATTTTCTCAATGATCATCCGCAAGAAGGGTTGACGAGTGTGGGAGGAGACTGATGATGGCGAATAAAAGGGGGCCGTGTGTTGGAATCGCTCTCCCTCGGTACGACTCTTCGACGACAGACGCGCTTGCTTTCACTCTGAATCCCGAATAGGCAGTGGTGAGTGAAGGCCCAGGTGCATCTGAGTAAGCTGAAAATGGGAAAGTCGTGCAGTATTAGGTCCGATGAAAGGTCCAGGGTAAACAACGAAAAAATGACGGCGACTCCTTGAGGGAAATGCTTGGGTGAAATACGACAGAGGTAGAGAAGCTTATTGAGTTTGTATCCGAAAAGAAGTCCCTGTATCTGTTGGGAGAATCAAAAGTTCCTTCCTGAAGGCAGCAGGTGAATAGATGTTCTTGTAAAGTGCAGTATTGCAATAAGTTGCAGATGGCGCAGAGCTGCATGGCGCTCAAAATGGCATGTGTCAACACACCAGCCAATCGCTGACCTCATCTTGCAGAAGCGAAGCTCCGTGCCGTGGTTCCGCCTATGTTCAGCCGAGGATATGCCTCTCACCGATTCGTATGGCTCGGTCTGTTGCTGCCAACTCGAGCTACGCCTCTGATCCAAAGTGGTTGTCCTTGCTGCACTCAACCGTCGCTCGCTCTCTTCGATAGCCTTGCTTGAGGTTGAGGATATTTCTCTCTGCTAGAAATTCCACTCGTCGCCAGCACACCAAATCAGCACCATGGTAAGAGGAATCTTCCGTACTATCCGCGCAACGTCCAAACGCGCGTCTGCTAATTATATACCGTCTTCTCGATCTCTAGGCCGACAAGCTTCGCAACCAGCAGGAACTCGAACGACTCCAGGCCAAGTACGTCGGAACCGGCCATCCCGATACGTCTAGCTGGGAGTGGCGAACCAATATCCAGCGCGACACCTACTCCTCCATCGTCGGCCACCGACCGCTCCTCACATACATCTCGCTGGCTGAGAACGAGCCCTTGACAAAGATGCGAGCGCAATTGATCAGGGTATGTATCCCGCCTACCTCGCTCGCTTCGATGCGATGGAAACAATCATGGTCAAAGCTTGCATCTGGCTGACTCGGGGTCATAAACTTGCAGAAAATGATCCAACCATGTGGGCCTCCACCGCCTCGAGAAGATTGAGGGTTGACTTCCCCGCGTGTTGCGACAATTGACATACTGCGGACGACGAGTGTTTTGTGTATTGGAAATGTATATATACATCGCATGTTTAGTGCTCACCTGAGATCGGCGTCATGGGAAAGGCAAATGGACACGACGAGATACCCCCCCCAAAATAGTACAGCGACGGCTTCAAATAATTTAGAGCCGCAGCCGAGATAGCCAACCGCCTAATACTACAAGACAGGAACAAGGCCAATGCAAGGGACTCAAGGGAAGCAAAGGCGCTTGCGAATTCATTCAATAAATAATCACAAATGCCCGCGTTGTATCATCGCCTACATCACACCCCGTTCGTCATGCCAACATCGCCGTGCACCTCCTCTCCCCTCTCCGTGAGTGGTCTATTCTTAATCCCCAAACTCGCCCGGAGCTTCTTGTCAAAGGCGTCATCATCGGGGTTGCCGTATACCTCGCGAACCAGCCCCATGACGCCGTCCAGTCCTATCTCTTCTTTTGCTCGAGGCCCGACGTGCCAGCTGATGGTCTGGTCGCCGTCGTAGCCGACTGGCGGCCGGTCGACCTTCTTCATCACGTACCCCTGCCTCTCCATCCGCTTGAGGACTACCTCTGTTCGCTCGCTCGACACCATCCGGTCGGCGTTGAGCCGTGTGAGATACCTCTGCAGCTTCTGCTCGCTCAGCTCTCCCCCGTTCAGCCATATGAATGATACAACCGTGGTGTAAAAGGCAGAATATGTTGCTTCCTGCTCAGAGCTCGGGACTTTGGATGGCGCCAGGATCGAGGCGCTTCGGAATTCATCTGGTAATGTCGACGTCAGGATGTAGGCACCTGATCCAGACTTTGGCTGTGCGTTTGATTTCATAGCTGCAGATCGTTCACAGTCAGTTAGGTATACATGTTCCAAAATCTCCGGGACATTCTTCCACTTCGAAAGCGCAGCGAATACCTTGTCTCTTTTCATGCAACGTCGTCTTCTCTCGCACGGGCAGCTCGCGCAGCTCCATGCCCCAGATTGTCCTCAGTTGGGTCTGCGCCAGCGCAAAGACCCTTCTGAAAGAACGACCTTGCTTTCCTAGAACTATAGCAAAGCACGGTTAGCCGGCTGTCTTGTCCGACTCCCCGCCTTACATGGTATTGGCAGCTGCCGTTTTTTATATAGTACCTCGCTCCTTGATTCCATCTCTCCGTATCGCCGTTCTTGAGTATTCGCAGGAGATGGCGTATCGAACCAGCTTTTTGGCCATCTGATCGTCGACACTAGTAGAGGCACCATTCGTTTCGGCATCGTCGTCGGACGCCTCTTCGTCTTGCTCAGCATCTGAAGCTTCGATATGTTGCCGCCGTCGTGGACGGGCGTCCTCTTCCATGTCCCCATCCTCGTCGACCTGATCATGTGCTCGTTAGATGGAAGGGAAGAGTAGCTGGCGAATACGAAACCCACTTGACGGCGTCTCCTCTGGGGAGGTGGCATCGTCGAGAGCGCAAACAATGATGATCGAGGACGATACCAGCAACGACTTGAAGAAGTGAGTCCTGCTAGTGAGACTCTCAACAGAAGATCGACAGCTTCTGGAACTTGAACGAGGGGGCTCTGTACAACTCTTGGAGGGGAGACGCGCTGCGAGTGGCCGAGACGCGTCTGATGACTTATCGGGTGAATTGGCCTCGGCGAATGCGCCTTATCGATTATCGATAAGACCTCATCTTACAAAATTCGCTATTGCACTGCTGATTAGAATGTCGCCATCGCCGGTCGAAAGCGAAGAGCTCTCTAAATATATTCTTGCCTTCACCACAAACTCGTGCCACCCGTCCATGGCACGTTCAAGTATTTCCACCAATGCTTTCTAGAGCGGCGAACGTGCCGCATGCATGCTTCGCTAACCGAATCACCTCGTCGGTACCCTTCGCCAGAACGTCGCTCAGCGGCCTCAGCTTACATGGCCGACGAGAATGCATCCAACGACAATGCTACAGCTCCGATCCTGTCATTCATAGCAAAGAGAAGATTGAGGCATTGATATCGGGGAGAATCAGCGCAAGCGAATTTAACAAGTCGATCAAGAAACCAACAAGCAAGGCGCCCAAGCGGCGATCGAGCCGAAAGCCATGGCGCCGTCAAAAAGAAGACGATGTCCCTGATTGGGGACTTGCAGCATCCCCTACCGGAGGGTCTCCTGCCGCAGAGTCCCCTACCGTAAAAAGGCTTTCCGGAAAGGAGTTCGCGGAAGCGATGGAGTATACTCGGAGCATAAAAGAGCTTGCTGTAATGGAGATGCTCGAAGACCTCGCGAACGACGAGTTTGGGGACGAGCACGATGCGGCCGAGGAGCTTTACGCGGACAGGTCTCCAGCCGTAAAGTTGCAATCACAAACCTCCCAGGCAGAGGAGCCTCGTGACCCGGAGCAGGTTTCCGCAGATGCCGTCACAACGGAACCCGGCCCTTCTAAACCCAGGAGGAGGCCGAAGTCTAGGAAAGACTACCGGGACGAGCTCGTGCAATCCAGGAGTGTCCCCGTTGCGGCTCTCGGAGAACACATCGATGCCATCATGCTGAAGAACCCCAACGAGATGAAGAGGCCGAAGAGGACTGTGCGAAGAGTCCAACAAGAGGCGACAGAAGCTACAGTCGAGCTCGACCCCGAAAGGGACGGCCTGGTTGATGAGGCGGACGAGAATGGCGAAGAGGCAATGGAGGTGGCGCTCAAGAATATCGACGACTTACGGCCCGCCGACAAGACCATCTTGCCAATGCAAGACTTCGATACCCTGGCGAACACGCTGCTGGAAGGCTTCAACCACAACCAGCTTACCAGGTACTTCATCCAGAAGCGCCTGGAAATGTCCCAACTAGGTCTAGGGAAGCCGGTTACTTATCCCTGGATCGTCAAACAGGGCCCATGGGTGGCTGCAAAGCCAGACCACTGGGGGCCTCTCCGGCCGAAGCAGCGACAGGTCATCATGATTATGCAGCTTCTTTGGAATCTAGAAGTTCAAGAGCAAGTGGAGGGTCTGGGCAGAACTCTTCTCTGGCTACAGCCTCGTGTCTTTGAGCTCATCGCCCGTAAGTCTCCATTGTTGCTCCTCGAGATATGTGCAATACCTTACTGACATTCCTCCCTTCTAGCTCCTAATAGCGTAGTACTTGAGCAGCTCTCTCGAGACTTCTTATACCAGTCTAACAAGGAGAAAATCACCACTAATTTCGACGATTGCCGTATCAACGTCTACGCCCGGAAGTCGACCATTCCTGTCATCCTGACTCACCTCGACGAAGTGTTCAAGTCGATCCGCTCTCGAAAGATCTCTTCCGACCACTTCCAAGAGAATGATCTAGATGAGAGATTGCTTCAAGAGCTCGAACGCATCACCAAGACGCATATCGAATACAATGAGAAGAAGAGGGTATGTCTGAACTTCTTCGCTACTAGGCCGCTCCAGGCTAACGAAAGGAACTGTTAGGAACTTGAAATCTCCTGGTTAGAGAAGCGGGATTTGACTTCCTTGGAAGAGGACGCTGACAACTCGGAAACCCCTGCCGATGTTGCTTTACGGCTTCTGTTGGAGCAGCCAACCAAGGAGCAGCAGAGCAGCGTTCATATCATCGCACCATCAGATGACAACAAACCTCAAGATGCGACCTTCATCGGCCATCAGAGAGAAAACAGGAGCATGTCTTGGAAGGACAAGCTCCGTCAATGGTCCAGATACGTCCTTCCTGTTGGCCAGACTGCAGCTATGAAAGACGATGTTTCAGCACAATTCGCCGAAGCCATCTCCTTTCCAGTCTCCGCTCCCAAGACGCCGAACGGATTCGAGCAGAGCTGCCAGGTCACTGCGACTTTTGGACATGTGCTTCACGGTAGAAATTCACGAACAGCGGCTGCGATGGCAAAGCACCATCGACCTCTTTCGCCTGTCCTTCCTCATCCGGCATCTTTCACGTCCCTTGCAGAAGAAGACAAACCCGTGGTACAGCGCACCACCATGATTCTCAACTTCTTCCCAGATCCCACGCAAACTCCCGCCAAATTCGACTCCGCGCCTCCTTCAATACAGCTTCGACTGCCAGTGGACACCAGCACAGACCTTGCCGACCTGTCCCTCCCTCCTGGTTTAGTCCTTGTGGGCACTGCAGCGAAACATGTTAGCGATGTCTTACTGCCTAGCGAAAGTGTGGATGTTCGCCTGGCGCAGCACCATTCTCTGCCTCTCGACCCCAGCCAAGAGTTCGCCAAAGACTTTATATCCAAGTGCAAGTTCGACCTGCCCCAGAATCTTGTAAAAACGCCCAGCAAAGCCACATTTTCCATCCCAAAGGCGTGGGTCACCTCTCCAAAGGCAACCGGCAGGCCATCTAAAGCCACAATCAACGTACCATACCTCTTCACGGGGTCAGAGATCCACCGAGCCGTTGAGCTCGAGTTTCACGGCCACACTCTTCGCTACAGCAGCATCGACGCAGGCCGACATGGCGGCCTCAGACAAGAGCTGTCCCTCCTGGCTGGTCCACCACAGAGCCAGGATACGCCACCCTTGACGCTCGACAAATCCGAGGCATCACGATTTTTGTCTCTCGTCGGCGGGCTAGCTGAGGGCAATTACTTTCCATGGCATGATGGCTCGCAGCTCATGAGAAAGCTATCCAGCGTGGATCTACTCGAGGATGACGCTGCAGAGGATCATCAATTGCCGCCGCTGGAAGTTGAAGGTCATGAGACTGCTCAGAGCGCAGAGTCAGAACATCTTCGAGATACCGAGCAAATTGATGGTCATTCTCCAGCAGAGCCAGCTGCCGACATAGTTTCTGATGGTCCATCCGAGGACTCTCAATCTCGTGAGGCTGACGAAACGAAGAAGCCATAGCTCTAGTTCGACCAAGATAGACGAAGATTGAGGAGGATCAGATTCCCTCCATAAAGAGATGTAGCATCCAAATTACGGGCACAGGATATCTCAATAGGCGTTTGGGTTGGCTGATGGCAACGATTCCTCTCACGTTAACATGTAAGAGTACAGGTATCTACACTTTGGTACATAAGTAGACTTTGGATGCTCGCATACAATCGCACAATTTCTGTAAAAGTACATTTGACGTTCACGGCATCAATGATCATGGCCATGAGCGCGGAAGAACAAGGCCTCACGGACAGATGGTATATCAGGATCGAGGCGAGCATTGCTACAGCACTCTTGACGCCTGTGACGGGCTCACTTCAGCGCTACAAAGTACCTACCCAATGGCCAACAATAGCGCCTAGACTACAGTTGAGCACTACTTAGCAGGGGAACAGGCGAACTTGACGGCAATGAACGAAAAATGAGTCGCACAACCTTCGTAAAGCATCGCGAGCATGACTGTCACAGCTTCACATAGGCAGACGGAGAGAAGATGATTTGGTTGTCGAAGTCATGAATTCACTTCTATCTAGTTTTTTTGTTCCCTTTTGTTTTGCATTCCCAGAGAAGTTCTGATGGAACCCTTATTCCCAGCCTCTCAATTAACGTGCCTCGATTCATAGTCGAGTGCTCCATGCATAGCAACATTGATCGTTTCGTCGTAGAAGTGAGCGCATAGTGGTGCCCACCTGGAGAAACCTCACGAGGGACCCCAGAACATCAGGCGTTGATGATGGGTATCGCTTATTTCTTGGCAGCCTTGGCAGCGGACTTGGTGACCTTGCCGGCGGCGGCAGAGGACTTCTCAACGGCCTTGATGACACCGACAGCGACGGTCTGGCGCATGTCACGGACGGCGAAACGACCCAGGGGAGGGTAGTCGGTGAAAGCCTCAACGCACATGGGCTTGGAGGGGATCATCTTGACGATGGCGGAGTCACCGGACTTGATGAACTTGGGGGCAGTCTCGGTAGCCTTACCGGTACGGCGGTCGATCTTCTCGAGGAGCTCGGCGAACTTGCAGGCAATGTGGGCAGTGTGGCAGTCGAGGACGGGGGCGTAGCCGGCACCGACCTGGCCGGGGTGGTTCATGACGATGACCTGGGCGGTGAAAGAAGCGGCGCCCATGGGGGGGTCGTTCTTGGAGTCACCGGCAACGTTACCACGGCGGATTTCCTTGACGGAGACGTTCTTCACGTTGAAACCAACGTTGTCACCGGGCTGACCCTCAGCGAGCTGCTCGTGGTGCATCTCGACGGACTTGACTTCAGTGGTGACGTTGGAGGGGGCGAAGGTAACGACCATGCCGGGCTTGAGGACACCAGTCTCGATACGGCCGACGGGAACTGTTCCGATACCACCGATCTTGTAGACGTCCTGGAGGGGCAGACGCAGGGGCTTGTCCGTGGGACGCTTGGGGGGCTCGATGGAGTCGATGGCCTCAAGGAGGGTCTTGCCGGTGAACTTGCCAGCCTTGGTCTCCTTCTCCCAGCCCTTGTACCAGGGGCAGTTGGTGGAGGGGGTGAGCATGTTGTCACCGTTGAAGCCGGAGATGGGGACGAAAGCAACGGCCTTGGGGTTGAAGCCGACCTTCTTGATGAAGTTGGAAGTCTCCTTGATGATTTCCTGGTAACGAGCCTCGGCCCAGTTGGCAGTGTCCATCTTGTTGATGGCGACGATGAGCTGCTTGACACCCAGGGTGTAGGCGAGCAGAGCGTGCTCACGGGTCTGGCCATCCTTGGAGATACCAGCCTCGAACTCACCAGTACCGGCAGCGATAATGAGGATAGCGCAGTCGGCCTGGGAAGTACCAGTGATCATGTTCTTGATGAAGTCACGGTGGCCGGGAGCGTCTGTGAGGGCATCGTTAGTTTGACGTGTCAACGACGCAATGAGATGTTGGCTGCCAACATACCAATGACGGTGACATAGTACTTGGGAGTCTCGAACTTCCAGAGGGCAATGTCGATGGTGATACCACGCTCACGCTCGGCCTTGAGCTTGTCAAGAACCCACGCGTACTTGAAGGAACCCTTGCCGAGTTCGGCAGCTTCCTATTGAGGGGAACATGGTTAGCATCGCGGATCAAAGACTGCTGTGTTGGTGACGCGTGTGCTGAGGTGACTGTTGTCGAAGGATCCGACAGAGCGGCCAGAGTATTGGTGGGGTTGCTCGATGCAACCCCACTAAAACCCATCGTAAGGCAGCAAAAAAATTTGCGTCGCTCGGAGGGGTAGAAGAAAGCGGGGTGATGAAAAAAAACCTGTCGGCACAACATTTGGTCGACAAATGTTGGACAGATAGGCAAGGGAGAATTGGGCTCGAGTCTGGGAATTGAAGAAATGAAACTTACCTTCTCGAACTTCTCAATGGTACGCTTGTCGATACCACCGCACTGGTAGATCAAGTGACCAGTCTGGCACGGAACGTCAGTTTAGAATGTTCATCGCAGGGGCGTCACACGCAAGCTGGAGCTTGACGTCGTGGAGTGAAATGGGTATGTACTCACGGTGGTAGACTTGCCGGAGTCGACGTGGCTGTCGTAGCAAAGTCAGTATTCTGTATTCGGTCGATCTGGTTCAAGATGGTTGATGGAATACGCACCCCTAGATGGCAAATGGTTAGCACAGTGGTTCTTGGGATCAGGCTGGCGGATGATGCCGATGATGGAACGGAAAGTACATACGATAACGACCACGTTGATGTGAGTCTTGTCCTCCTTACCCATTTTGACGGTTTTTGTGATGTAGCGTGAGAGCTGTGTTGTTCTTGACTAGATCGCTGGAAGGCAAGCAGAGTCAGCTGGAAATGTTCCTTGGACGAGCTGGAAGCAGATGCAGAAGAAGGCGATGACCCAGATGTTGGAAGATGGTATCACAGAGCCAAAGGGTCAGAGGGAGAGGCAGCACATACAAATTCGCAGATCGGATGCTTGAACCGGGTATGCGAGACGAAGAGCAGAAGAGAGAAAATTTCGAAAGCAGATGGTGGGAGGAGGAGATTTAAAAGGTGGTCGGCGGAGGGGTGGAGGGGTGCAAGTGCCAGTGGCTCGTGCTGTGTTTTTTTTTTT
>LFMI01000092.1:0-17579 GCA_001050175.1 Trichoderma parareesei | reverse complement strand
CCCCCCCCCCCCCCCCCATGTTTTCGCCAGGTCAGTTGAAATCAACGAAAGAGCAAAATCAAGACGACGAAGGAAATGAGAGGCGCGGGACAATAGGGGGGAGGTCCAGGCTGGAGCCGCGATCCTTTGAGAGGATTATTGCCAACACCACCACCAAGTTGAATAAACCACTGATCTTCGATGGGGCGCACAAGTTAGTAAATGAGCAGAGCAGAAGTTCCCCGGATGCGGCTGTCCTCTCCGCGCTGTTGGGCTGAGCATCATCGTTCATGGGAATGGCAGCGGCCCTCAGACGGAAATTTGACCAGCTGGTGATTGGGGGGGACGGCGAGCTGACCGGGATTGGCAATCACAATCGCCAAACAGCCTGATGTCGACAAGTCACCGTCTCTCGCAGGCAGAATCCTGACGGCCGATATCCGGGGAGATTGCCCTGAACGAGAGTCTGGTCGACCATCTAGTACAGCTACCTAGGTAGTAGGTATGTCCGAGAGATAAGCGACCGGATGCATGTACTCAGTGTCGCCATGCTCGACATGGAAATTAAAGAATATTGATGCGGCAACGACTACAACTAGTCGTACGTAGCACAACCTGTATGCTATATTGCCTTTTCTCGCCACTAGCAGCAACATACCGGTGTGCTGTGAACGGCAGGGATCAACCAAGAACGCCGCCATTCGTGATACAGAGCGAGCCCAAGAGCTGCTTGGTTTCGTGGCGAGGGCTTCTTGCAGGTGCTCTCGAGCAAGGGCCTTGGCTTTGTGTTGCCCTCCTCTAGGAACGAGTTGACCCGGTTTGAGTTTGTTGTAGCGGTAATATCATGAGACGCCACAACGCAAATATATTGCAGAACAGCATCCCGCATACGTACCTATTGTATTGGTGATGCAGCCAGAAGCACAGACTGTTCGCCCTGAGCCTGCGACGACGCGTACGTACAAGCTACTACAGGGCAAGTCAGGTATTGTACGCAAGCAATCGGGCATCAGTCTTGAATTCGTACCTGTACATTCCCGTCGACCTGGGTTGGGAGTGTTCAAGGCACAAGCGGAGCTGGCTGGGGGGGATCCCTGAATGCTTCACCATGATGGAGATGCGACGGAACGGACCCATCCCCGCCTTGGCTTCGTGAGAAGGCTCACAGATGGAAACGTACAAGCGCAGCGTCGTTAGGACCTGTAGGACGCACGTCTGAATGAGCTTGTGCGAGACACGAGCGCTAGCAATCGTGCCATGCAGCGCCGTCCATGTATGCACGCAATGGCCTTCTGGCGAGAAAACCCCTCAGGCACAAAGAGAAACCAGAGTGTAGAGAATGTCATAGGGACCGCAGAAACAAAGAGTTTCATAATTCGGAGCCAAGAGTATTGCCTATGAAGCCCAAAGTAGCAATTGGCTGGAGGTTGAAGTAACACATGGGCTCCGAATGAGACGCCGCAAGCCGGTCGCTTCTTGTTCTGTGCAGCGATCACAATGGATCATTGCTGCTTGTCTTCCCCGTTTGGACAAGACGGCTGCTGTTCATCACGGACCCTTGGGCACCTCTGGCAGGGCCCTACTACCAAGATTGCAAGGCTCCGGCTGCAGCAGGGTCAGGACACGCCAGACGGGGATCATGCCTGTGCCCCAGTCCCCGACCAGGTCTCGGGCCAAACGTTTCACGACTGCTGTCCGGCCCAGACAACCAGTCCCTGGTGATCAAGAACGCATCCTAGGGAACCCTTGTCCGCTGTCCTTTGTTGTTGTTTCTGGATGCCCTGGATTATGATCGTTTCTCTTCAGAGTGGGAAGTGGATGGTGACAGTACTATGCAGGGCGAGGTGCAACCTGGACTTCCCTGGCGTAGCAATCTCGAGTGAAGTTTTTTTTTCCCGTGTCGCCCCCACACATGTCTGATTTGGTTGTGCTTGGATTAACTACAGTAAGACAGCTTCTCGCTTTCGAGCCTGTCCCCTGCTTGTGCTCGTAAGAGCTAGTCGACCGCACTGAACAAGCACCTAATACCCCATGCCCCAATTGATTGGTGCTGCTCTTGGGAACAGTTCGTCAACAGAGGACAGCATCCTGGTCGTAAAAGTAAGGTGTTATCGCCGAGCTCGCACCTTGATACCTCGTTGCGTCACTGTACATACGAAGCCATGCGGCGGACGTCAGCTTTGTATCCGAGAGGCTGTGGAGGGAGGGTTTCACTGCTGCTGTGCAGCTGCTCGTATCCGCGTGCGGCCACAAGACGAAAATGAAGACGCAGTTGCAATCATCAGCCGCACAATTGGATGTGTAGAGGCAGAGGCGAGGAAACGCGAGATGGTCCTCTGGACATTGACGATGTGGAGGCTGAGCGAATAAAAACTTCTTCAACAAGAGCCAAGAGCCAAGAGCCAACGTTCGTTCCTGCATATGCGTGCTGCATGTTGGAGGGAAAGGTGGCCGCATATCGCCGATGACTGGGCACTTGCCTAAGTTAGGTAGGGTAGAGGAGCGGAAGTGCCTCTGCGGGGTCTGGCAAGGAACTTTCAAGTCAGTGACAAGTACTAGGTAGGAGGTACCTGAGGTAGGGTCCGTGGCAGAAGAAAAACAATGCAACTCAGGTACTACCTACCTACCTACCTGACCTTGTAGATTCATATCCTGTTCCTGTTCCTGGTCCTACCTACCTGCCTCACCTCAAGACAAGCATACCTCGATGTAGCAGACACCAACAGCCTTGTATCAAGCCAAAACCCGATACATGATAGAAACAACCTAAACTTGAAGAAGCGGGTAGTACGCGTCGTGTGCCGTCGCAGGAGTGGAAAGCCTTCCTCTCAGAGCTAAAGTATTGCCACATCTCATTGCCTTGGCACCTTGGTCCTCTCTGGTCAAGGAAATACAGGTACCAAGGTAAGTAAGACCTTATAAGCACAGGAGATCAAAACGGATTGGGAGGTGCTTAGAGGTGAACACTCCCTACTTATTGTATACGGTAGAGATATTAATGTATTCGTACCGAGCCGAATAACTTGAAGGTAGGTATCCAACCTGCCTGTTGAGTCCCACGGCAAACCGACAACACCCACAGATCGAACATGTCCCGAAGTACACGCACAGCAGTCCACCTGCCACGGGCGAGAGAAAAGGCACTTTGGTTGCTCCTGCAGCGCGGACCCGGCGCAGCGGATTGGGCCATTGCTCGGTTAGCGCTACGCAGATCCTTGCCTCTTGCCCTCTGGCCTCTCCGACGCGTGGACAGGGACAGAGCTGCTCTGGGCTGCTGCCAGAAAGATCCTCCAGGGCTGCTTGTCCTGCGATCGGTACAGAGGCGCTCTGCACACGACAGCTTCAGTGGAACTTGGACGCAATGGCACTCCACCCGATGCAGGTTCCACGTACCACCAATTGGCTGCGCCCGACTCGGAAACTATCGTATTGCTCAGGTGAAATATCGAAGCAAGGCTGGTGAGGCCTGATAAGAGATGTTCAGATACTTCAGATACTGCTATACTAGGTAGCATGCCTCATACAAGGACAGCTGTAAGCACACAACAACTGAAGGCAATCCCTATTAGGTGCTAATAAGCTAGTACCTAGGTAGGTAGGTAGGCACAACACAGGCACCGCCAGGCCCTTGCCGTGCCTGGGCACCTTGGCGTGCTAGCGCAGTTGTTCCTGCCACGCCAGGCACGGATTCCTCCCGTGCGCGCGCGTTCCTTTGGGCTTAGTAGCAGTACTAGTAGTACCTAGGTACCACTTGACGTTGGCAGCGGGTACCAGTACCTAGGTACTTGCACATTAGAATTACCAACACTCGCACCATCTTCGACGATCCATCACCACAACCCATCCATCTTCTACTTATCGATCGCGCGTTTTTTCACTAGCTGCTCCTTTGTCATGTCAGAATCTTCATCTTTGGTTGCGTCGCTAGACGAGAAGTGCTTCAAATGTCTTAGATCCAACTCGCGAGCCGTTGCCTCTCGCCTTCTAGAAGCACCCGCAGAACGCCGGTCCGGATACTAACGCGGCTGCTTGCCTCTGCAGATACGGCAAGGCACCGACCGGTAGGGCACATTCAGGTACTATCACCATTACTCGTATCTTAGGTACCTACTTACTATATCAGGAGCTCGGAGTACGCCGTGCGATTCTGCGCCAACATACGCGAGCGGTCCTCCCTCATCTCGCAATGGCGTGCCTCGAAAACAGCCGGTGTGCAACGCCATGCGGTGCGATGCGGTGCGCAGTTACGGCTGCTCGCGATTATACGGATCGTTCCACTGCCTCACACTATTCGCTATTTCCCACTTCACCTCACTTCTGCGCTCCGTGGTCGTTGCTTTTGGTGCCTCATGCTCTGTAGGAGCATCGCGTTCCTGCAGAGCAGGCATTATACGCTCTTTGGGGCCACGACACAGCTGCAGGTTGCATCACGCTTATGAACTGCTGCTGCCTGCATCGTTGCATGGCAGGCATATGCTTGCCTGTGGCCTTGTCCGTCACACGAGCCTTGAGGTGCTCGCCAGCTTCTCGTCCGCACACCGTGCTATCACTACCGACTGACAATCATGGAGTGCTGGGCTCAGTCATCCCGGTTCTATTCGTGCAGCTGTCGGCCATCGGTCTGCACGCTGCGGGTGACAGGGTATAGTATAGCATGTACATGGTATGTTCAGACAGCCATATCGAGTTACATGTACTCGTACGGACGTACAGGGTTGCTAACCATCCCAGTCATCGCTAGGATGCAGCATCCCGGACTCTGTTCAGGGGCCCTGGGAACCCTGTCGACCGAGAGACCAACAGGGAGCTGTTCCCCAGCACCCATCGTCTCCATCGGACCCCTCCCTGTCGACGACGCTACCCAAATCCACCCTCGAAGAGGTCCCGCGGTCTAATCTCCTGAAGTGACCTGGGGTCATGGCTAGCTCCCAACCTCTGGGAATTCTGCCAACAGTCCTCGTCCTGAAGCCCTGGAGAAAAAGCCCTCGTGCTACAGTACTCCCTCTGATCCCTCCCATCTCAACTCCCAAGAATCAAATATAATAATACCGGCAACCGCTGCCCTCGCGCGCCTCGTGCTGATGATATCCACTCCAACACCTCGCCTTGGCCGAACTGTCGATTGCGTTCATCACAAGCCTCCCCTGGGTCAGCTTCACACACGTATGGAGCACGGAGCACCGCATCCTTACATGCACTCATACCAATAAGCGGAGCCCAAGCGCAAGAAGAAAAAAGCAAAGCAGCCCAAAAAAGAAAAACAGAGGCCCCTCATCGCTTTGCTTCACCCTGGAGCAATCAGTCTCGCCGCAGATCCCCAGAGGGCATGGTCTCTTGTCGCCCTCCTCCGAACCCTTGACTCGCAATGTGGAGCATGAATGCCATAGCCTTCTATTCTGGCCACCCGGCACCGCAGCAGGTTCCCGGGGCCAGGCCTCAGACGTCCTCCTACTGGTACTTGAACAGGTCGTCGACAGCTCCCTCTTCTCCTAACCTCGACCATACACCATCCGAAATGTCTCCCATGAGTGCCGCCGAATTCTTCGAGCCTGCCATGGACAGGCCACCCTCCCCAAGCAGGATTCGGCAGCTGAACTCGCAAATGAGGCGAGCATCGCAGCTGCGCCGTCAGAATGGACACCGCACTGCCGCGTCGGCATCTGTGGCTTCCAACGTCGAGAACCCCGGGTGGGAGCAGACCTTGGAGAACCTGTCTCTCGGCAGGCGATCCTCCGTCAAGTCCACTGGCAGCAGCGCCCACTCGCGAGAGCGCTCAGAGAGCGTCTACGGCTTCGGCAAGAACCCTTTCCATCGACGGGTGAGATCTAAGCGGGAGAGCAGCGCCAATTCCTCGTCGGCTAGCTCCATGTATTCCGCTGAAGTACCGGCGGACAATGCCGCTGCTGCTGCCGCGCCCAGAAAGGAATCTTTCATACAGGCTTTCTCCAGACGACGAGCTTCACGAGACGACGCCGCCGCATCACAGAAGAAGCTGCAGATCTCGGGCCCTTACAACTTCCAACATGTCATGCACACGAACCGCGACGACCGCCCTCTGCAGGAGGCCCCCGAGCTGCTGACCATGCGGGCGACTGGCCCGACGAGCGCCCCAAGTGCTGCCGCGTCGACCGAGGAACCTGGCCTTCTGTTCCACCCCGACGCCTACAACGACTCTGGTGCCTTCTTCTCCAGGCCGGCTGCCGCATCACGCGAGACGCCCACTCCGCCTGTCGGACCTCGTCGATTGATGAGACGAATTCGATCGCAGGACCAGATGGGAGGCACGCCTTCCATGTCACCACCGCCCAGGCCACCAAGGTCTCCCATCCCTCCCCCTGTGTCGCAGGCCGACTCTCCGGTTTCACCCTCTCGCAGACCAAGCCTCCAGGTGGCATACGAACATGGCGAGCAGCTTCCGACTGTCAACATCGAACGCCCCAAGACCAGCGGAGGCTTCCGGCATCCGTTGCCGTACAACCCTGATGAGCACGTCGAGCCGCTCCCGCCTATGCCCATCTTGACCACTCGCGAAGACTTCCATTTCAGTAAGACGATGCTCTCGCCAATCCAGCCTTCACCAATTCGCGAAGACTTTCCTATTTATAAGACAACGCTCTCCCCCATCCAGCCTTCACCCACCGAGCCCTCTTGGCCACTTGCCAGCCCTACGTTGGCATCGTACGAGACCCCGCTTGCCGATGTCCCGGAGGAAGATGAGCAGGGCGGTCCCGCCAGACGGTCCATTAGGGCCAGCCAATCCGTTCCCATGCTTCGCAAATCTCATCGCCCGGTAAGCAACGCGTCAGAAACGCTTGGTAGCCTCCAAGCGACGCCGGTACCGCAGCAAGTTGCTCCGGAGGGTCACGGATTTGACTTTGGCCTCGTTGACGAGAGCTGGGAAGACGACATCGACTATTGCTACGAGCACGAGGCGGAGGCAGACTGCGACTACCAGTGGGAGCGTGATTCCATGGATACTGCTCGTGATAGTGATACCCTCCCGGCGGAGGTGAGCTTCGTCCCTGAGGAAGCCGTTGTGCCCATCGGAACCGCAACGTCGTCTCCAGGCATGCTTTCTGTAGCCACCTGCGACGTTCCCGCTTTGAGCCCCATCAGCCAGACATCGACACACACTGTCCAAGAGGCCATCACGCCTGTTTTCGCCGCCCCTGCTACCAATAACTTCTCTCTTCCCCGCCTGGACAAGAAGAAAATCCGTGCTTCTCATGCTTCGAGCTTCAAGGAGTCCCATGGCTTCACCCTGTCCCCGTCGCTGCTCATTCCTGGCGATTTCCACCAGCAGATGCTCCTGGAAGAGAGTGCCCGACACGAGTTCCCCGACGAGCATGAGCTGACCCTGCCATATGCGCAGGCGGCGCTATACGACGAGTCCAGCAACTCAATGCAGTGGTCACAGCAGCGGGCGAGTACCTCGACGACCGGAACTACTTCCACAAACTCGGATTCGACTGCCGACCGCCACGTCTCAACCAACTCTACCTGGTCCTTTTTCACTCGCTACACAGCGAGCAGCAGCGGCTCGGTACACAAGATGACTGAATCCTGGACTGACTGTGCAGAGCCTCTGCCCGCATCTCAAGCCGAGGTGTTTCCGTCTGCTGATGCTGTAGACGAGGCCAATATCACCAGCCCCCAGGACACAGTTCCCGAACTGGTTTCGTTCCCTCTCGGCCCGGCTAGGAAAATTGCTCATCACAAGTCTCACGCCAGTGAGTCCATCATCCGCGAGGACCCTTCTGCTTCGTTCAAACAATATGAGGCGGGCCAGAGGCGGGCCTCACGGTCTAGGACTGCCAGTCTGAGCAGCCAAGCGCCGCCAGTTGGACAGTATGCCTTGTTTCCCCGATCATACATTAAGCCAACGGGCGACCGCATTTAGGAGAACTGTACCGATCCAATCCGCGCCCATACATACCTACTCACACACACACGCGCAGTCATACGCGCTCCCGACTCATATTCGAGCCCTCTCCCCTAATCAATGCACACAGTTCGAAAGCACTCGCTGTTCGATTTTCCTATGTATCTTTAGCGATGTACACCATCTGGCTATTTCCTTGCCTGGATTTTGAGATTCTTACCTCTCGTTAAGGCGTCTGTTTTTCATTTTTTTGCGTATAGAATCGGGGGCGTGGCATCGCCGACGTTGGCCCTACGCTGGGCAGTTCCTTGGATATGGTGGGGATAAAAGGGAGAAAGAGAGCAAAGCTCTGCTTGAAAAAAAGAAAACAAGATAGAAAAAAAGCGGGACAACACACAGCTGACACTGATTTTTCTTTTACCTTTATCATCCGCCTCTAACTCTCCCTCTCTGCCTTTCTCTCTATTCTGGACAGACTGGAAATGGGAGATCCTGGGATGGATTTGCGGGTTTTATGACGACTGCGATGGAATTCATGAACTGGACTTAGACGGAGTTTGGCTCTTTTCCTTTTATTTGTTTTTTTTTTCCCTGTTTGTTTTCACCATGCTCTCTTTGTCTTGATTTCTCTTTGTTCTTTCCTTTTCTGGCTTGGAATCAAATCGGGATTCTTGTTTTCTCTAGTTGTTTTCCAGGAAATATCTGCGTTGCGTTGTTATTGCTGATAATAAGTGTGGCTCTGAAATGGACTTGGTCGCCGAGGATATAAATCTGTATTCATCTTTCACCGTTTGGAGGACTCTCGAAACTGGGATTAGTTGAGATATAAATATAAATAAAAAAAAGAGACTGGAAACATGGAATTGGGATAACCTCAGGGTGAAAGTAATGCGTGCTAAGTATTCAACGAAGACTACTTGGAGAACATTAAATATGACGCGGAACACTCACCTGGATCAGCTGACATATGAAGAAAGAGAAAACGCAGAAGTAGAACGAGGTTTGATTCCCTTTATCAAGATAAACAGGATACACAAAAGTACATTACATCAACAGAAACCACGCGCCTCCGTGAACGCCATCCAAACTACCTGATCAAGGCAGTCATTTCTCCTAGATCCCTTTCCCTTTCCTCCTGTCATTCGTACACCATCTTTTTCTTTCATCATCCTTCGATGTTTTTGTTTTCCTCCCGCAGATGGCTCCTTCCATCAACATGTTCTGAGATTTGAGAAAACGTCAAGGGGTAATAAGAGGAAGAAACGAAGCTCGCCTCTGCTAAACTGCCAACTGGAGAAAAAGTCGTAGTGGGTTATTTCTTCCCCGTCTTGGACTTCTTCTTGGGTCGCTCCTCTTCCTCCTCGTCATCGTCATCGACATCGTCCATCTCCTCGTCTTCGTCGTCATTGTCCACGTCGCTCTCGGCACTACCGGAGCCTGAACTCTCGTGGTTGCTGTCGTACTCTTCGGCGACGTCGCTGTCGCTGTCGGCCTGGAAGTCCTCATCCACGCTCTCCTCGTCCTCGTCGGCGGATCCGCGGTCCGCCTTGGGCACGACGACCTCGTCGTCCGAGTCGTCCATGGCCTCCTCGCGCAGGGCGGCGGCGAGCAGGTTCGCGTCCTCGTCAATCTCGTTCTTGACGCGCAAGCCCTTGAGCTTGAAGAAGGACTCGAGGGCCTTGAGGTCCTCGCGGTTGATGTTGCTAAACTGCGATGATCCGGCGCCATTCTTCATGACGACGGTGATGTCGAACGTGGACAGGGCCGAGACTGCGCCGCTCACGCGGGAGAAGGTGACGGACTGCGTCTGCTCGTAGGCAATGTATGTCGCCGGCTTCGGGACAAACATAAAGGCCTTTTCTAGGCAGTACAGGAAACCCTCGCTGGCTTTGATGGAGCACTTGATGCCGTACTGGTTGCGGTGGCTGTGGCAAAGGAGAGGAGGTCAGCATGTGCATTTCGTACAGACAGGAATGGAGGGCATGAAGCGGGAGATGATGGATGGACGTACGTGAGGAAATCTTTTGCGGGCGAGGAAATCTTCTTGTTGCCGAGACCTCGAAAAATCTTGGCGACGACGTGGTGCAAGGGCTCTTCGTAGTGAGCTTCAAGCTTGTCCTTGTACTTGGTCTGCAGCTCCTCCTCATCAATGTTGAGGTCAATGGTCACTTCCTCGTCCTTCTTAAACTGCATGACGACGAAGGGGTATCTTGTCTGGCCCTGGCGGAGCGGAGGATCTAAGCCAATGCAGAGCAGACAGTGCATATCGTCGGGCTTGGGGAGCACCATGAACTTCTTGACGGCCTCGTACTGGATCTTGTAGTCGTACGTCTTGCCGCGGAGTCTGAAGGAAGCTTCGTACATGTCGATATCGAAACGACCTCTGCAGCGCATTTGTCAACAAATCGGATGTCTTCCAGGAGAGTGAGAATAACGCAAATAACGTACCTGGGGGTGAGATGCAGAACATCAAGAAAGGTGGCAATGGTGTCGCCCGCTGTCTCGCCAATCTCGGCCTTCTCGATGAGCGTCTCGTAGAAAAAGGTGGCGGCGTTCTGCTCCTCCTCCTCGCCGTCGCTACCGGCATCGTCACCCTCGGTCTCCTTCTTCGTCGTCGTGCCGGGGATGTAGAAGCGCATCTCGACCAGCTGATCCTTGCCGGCACCAGCCTTCTTGCCCTTGCCTCGCGCGCCGCCCAGCTGGCCATTGGTGCCTGTGTCGTTGGCGTTGAGAGGCAGGGCGAGCTCCACGGCGACTTCGTTTCGGCCAGCCAGATTCGTGTTTCCAATCTCCGAGTACGGCAACTCAAAGGCCGGACGGTTCTGGACGTTGAAGACAATCTCGGCTTTGGAAAACTCGGCCTTGCCCCAGTTCCACCCGCGCAGGGCATGCTCCTTGTTCTCCAGCGCGGTGCTGTACCAGTTCTTGAAGATCTTGCTCAGGCGTTCGTAGTCCTCGTGCTGGAAGCCGTCGAGCTGGATGATGCCTGAGTTTCGCTGCAGGATCCGGATCTCGTACCCCCTGGCGGCTCGACTCCATTGGGCGCTGCTGATATTGGTGTGGTCGAGGGTAAAGGTGTCACCGCCACCCGCAGGCTTCCATCCGAAGCCCGTCTCTGCGAACCTACACTTGCCGCTCTCCTTGGAGAGGTCAAGGTAGATGTTGTCGAAGCTCTCGCTGCATGAAAGAGGCTGCAGTTAGTATCTCGAGATTCAGATTCTTGGTGAGTTAGTTGGGAAGTTGGGATTTGTTGGATAGCCGTGTACAAAACACCGGGCTGGATCTGGCTTCTCTTGGAGGGGCGACGGAGAAGCGAAGACGAGACGAAGTGCGATGACGCAAAAAGAGTGGAAGAGGAAGGCTGGCAATCGCGGAACAAAAACATCAGAGCAGGAGAAATGGCAAGTCACTTACATTGCAGTCATTTTGCTGTGCCTTTGGCTGCCGAGATGGTGCGAGCTGGTGGACAATGAAGGGGAAGGCTGGCTGATTTGGTGATGGAAAATGGAGGCGAGGCTGCTTTGCGGCTCAAATGGGATTAAAGCCGAATGAAATTTGAGAGCTGCGGCGGCGCGACAAGTGCAGGTGCAGGTGCAGGTGCAAGCGCGCCGGGGAGACGCGCCACCTGCCTGTTTGCGCCTCAGCTTGTCGGGGCACCAGCCACAGCTGCTAGCGTACCAGGTAGGGTGCTTTGCTTTTCGCAGCTTGCTGTGGCGCATGCGTCAGAAGGCTGGAGCTTGGGAGGCGTCTCACATGCAGAGGTGCTGTAGGTATTAAGGTAAGTATGAGCTCAAGTCGCTTGACTCGACGAATGAACTCCCAAGGCAAAGTGCAAGGGCAGCCGTAACAAAGATGCGTTCGTAATGGAAAGGCTGGCAACGGAGATATATGTATCAATTGGACGATGCACAGGAGAGCACAGATTGCTACTTTTGTTGCTGCAAGGGGCAGCGTCAGGGCCAGCTTTTTCATTTTCGAAGAGGTAGTAACGATTGATCGAGTTGGAGGCTACCTGACAGCTTCTATTTGCTGAGCTGCTGAGTGTACTTGACAAAGTCGCCATGCAGCTTGTGAATGTTGATGAAGCCGCTCCGAGCTTCCAGGGCGTTGTAAGGGTTCCCCAGCGCCTCCTTGTCCGCATTCCCCGCCAGAGAGCTTCTTTTGTCGGCCTCGCGCTCAATCTTGCCAGCCCAGGTGTGCCACTGGATTGGCTCGGGAGCCCCCGTTCCCAGCACGAGTCCCAGGCAGATCAGAAAGGTTGCCACTATGGTTTCGATATAAATGTCCAAAGGCAGAGCGGCTGCGGATGGTGATGCGGGATGCTGGACTGAAGTTGAGGCGAGGAGTGTGTGCTCATACGCGGAGTAGCATCTGGCATCATCAAAGGCAGTTTTAGCATCACAACAGGCGATGAAAGGAAGAAAGAACAGAAGAAGAAATCGAAGCATCAAAGAGAGGGACAACGATAAAGGCATACAACATACCCATGAGCGAGAATGACCAGACCGACAAGGGTCAGAGGGCGGGATAGCCACGCCATCTTGAATTTCGATTCAGGCGCTTGGCAAGTATCAAGTGAGAGACTCAAGTTGAGTGAACAGATTCGGCCCCGGAACGACTCGAAGCAGAATGCCGGTGAGTGCACAGTAACAGTGGCACAGTGCCTCCGGGGGCAAGGGGAAGCCTCAAGGCATGGGAGAGTGTCCGTTAGATCGCTGGGGCATTCCCCACGAGTAGGGACTCGGGTGGAGCACTCACTAACTGAGCACGCTAGACTCTGTCTGAAAAAAAGGTACTGACAGCACAATTTCTGTAAGAGAAGGTACTTAGATCTTCCGCTACGCTAATCGTGTCTGTTACTGCCGTCTCCAGAGACACTGCCGAGGCGTTACAAGCGCAGGCCTAATGCTGGAGGAGCGGTTTTAGCGTACACAGTGCCGACCGCGCCCAGTGACGCGATAACGTCAGTCATCTGCGATGCCAACACAACCATGAACGCTCCATGACAACCAATGCAACTCCCATCACCTGACAGCCACTTACTCCCTATTCTCGCCTTTTCGCCTCTCACCTCTACCACCTGCCATCATCAGAAATTGCTCTTCTCTCTCACCATCATCACCATCATCACAACCTACAGCAACCGTCTATAACATACAGACTCTCTCCTCTCTAGATGGAATAACCCCCCCAGCCATCCAGCAACCATAGTTCGCCCCATGGTGTCGCCCAGTTACAGGTGCGGTCTCCCCGGCAGGGCCACCGCTGCCCTGCTGCTGGCGTCGGCCCTCGCCATCTCGCCGGGCTCAGCCAGCATCATCGGCGGTGACGTCGGCCTCGACCAGCACGTCCTGCTCCCTGCCGGCCCCGGCCCTGTGTTGCCATCGCACCCCGACACAGTCCATCCCGCTGAACACACCTTCACTCTCCGACACATCTACCACCACGGCACCGATCGAAATCCGAGGCTTCATCGGAAGCTGGACGTGGTCCACGACCAGTCGCGCGTCTTCCTCGCCGCCGACGACGAGTATGCCGAGCATACGGTGCCACAGCTCAAGGCCCGGAGCCGAGCCGAGACGATCGAGCGACTGGCCGACAGGCGTCCGTCTGTCGTCGATCCCATAGTCGCCGAGTCGCGGAGGCAGGGCTACGCGGCCGTCTTGGACGCCTCGGCGTGGACCATGGACGATGTCTCGTCCCCCGACATCACCGACAAAGAAACCGTCCTCACCATGGCGTACGTCGCCGCCGATGCCTACGTTGAGAACGAGGGGCAGGCCGATTGGCAAGACATCGGTGCCCCCTTCAACCGGAGTCTAGACTTTGGCTGGGGGACGGACGGCTTGCGCGGCCATATCTGGGCCGATGAGAACAACTCGACCGTCATCATCGGCCTCAAGGGGACATCACCCGCCGTCTTTGACGGAGAGGGCACCACAACGAACGACAAGGTTAACGACAACTTGTTCTTCAGCTGCTGCTGCGCTCAACAGGGCCAGTGGACTTGGCACCAGGTCTGTGACTGCGCCACCGGCACATATACCTGCAACAATACCTGCGTGAGGACGGCTCTCCGAGAGGAGAACCGCTACTATGCCGCTGCGCGTGAGCTGTACTCGAACGTCACGGAGCAGTATCCCGACTCCAACATCTGGCTGGCGGGCCATTCGCTGGGAGGCGCCGTTTCCTCCTTCCTGGCTCTGACATACGGGGTTCCCGCCGTGACGTTTGAGGCCGTGCCCGAGGCGCTGCCAGCGTCTCGACTAGGCCTCCCGGTCCCTCCCGGAGCGGACCCTGACGCGCCGCAGTCGCGAGCCTACACGGGGACGTATCACTTTGGTCACACCGCAGATCCCGTATACATTGGCACCTGCAACGGCGCAACTGCTACGTGCTCTTTTGCCGGCTATGCCATGGAGTCATCCTGTCACACTGGCTATGAATGCGTCTACGACGTGGTGGCTGACAAGGGATGGCGCGTGGGCATTGGCACCCACAAGATCCGGTCCGTCATCCAAGACGTTATTCTCAAGTATGACGAAGTCCCCAAGTGTGCGCGGACGCCCGAGTGCCGAGACTGTGGCCCATGGAAGATGTACGAGAGCAACGGCACCGAGACGACCACCTCTGCGGTGCCCACGACGACGACGCGCACACGGACACGGACCTCGACGTGCCAGACCCCCGGCTGGTGGGGATGTTTGGACCAGCCGACGACGACGGGCGATACTAAGGTACCCGCCCCTACCCCGACCACCACCACCACTTCTACGTGTAAGACGCCTGGCTGGTTCGGATGCAAAGACAAGACGACGACGCCGGCCAGCACCAGCCAGTCGTCCACCACAACCACCACCTGCGAGACCCCGGGGAGGTTCTGGGGCTGCAACGACGAGGCTACACCGACCAGCTCTGTCTTCACAACCGTCCCTGCCAGCACCACCTGCGAGACTCCTGGCAGATTTTGGGGCTGCAAGGATGCAGTGACGCCCGCGAGCACGCACGCAGGGCCTGCTGCTGCTGGGCGCACCGCTCCGACCATTACGTCTGCTCCAACGGTGGCTCCCGTACGGTGACAGATTGGTAGATGACTGAATTGGGGGGAAGATGCAGATTGTTACACTGTTGATTTTTTGCTTGCTTGATTGGACAACATGGCGTTGGGTAGCTTGTTTGTTTTGGTTTCCTCATCATGTTTCGACCACTGCTTGAGAGAATTCTTTAAAGGCATTCTGTAGCGTTTACGAGTAGAATACTCGATACTTGCCACATCTACTATCTATCACTCAGAGCTGCCTGCCTTCTCATCAGGCTGTTAATCATG
Source organism: Trichoderma parareesei (assembly GCA_001050175.1). NCBI lineage: Eukaryota > Fungi > Ascomycota > Sordariomycetes > Hypocreales > Hypocreaceae > Trichoderma > Trichoderma parareesei. The sequence continues at coordinate 2,391 of LFMI01000092.1, read as the reverse complement.
CAATCGAGTCCCATTGTTGCATCAAAAGTGCATGTATTCTGACATGATCTGCGTAGAAAAGAGACTGCGCAAGTGTTTATAGTACTTCAATATAAAACTGGGACGTGGAGATGGTTGTCACTTTTTACCATTTTCACGGTCCAGCTTACTAGGTATTAGTAGATCGCACCTTCTCCCACACGCCACACGCGTCCCTGCGCATCTTCACCCCTCCACGCAAACACAAAAAAAAAATCCTCCCACTTTTCATCCTCTAACAAAACCGCGGCTCCAATGTAGCCTCCATCGTCGAGCGCTCTTCAGTGCTTCCAAGCAGCAGATACTTGTTCCCTCTTGCTTCTCCAGCAGTCGCAGGAAACACCAGAAGAAGAAGAAAGAAAACAAAAAAAAAATGTCGGCAGTCGACTCCGAATCGAGGCTGTCTGACAAGGACGAGTCGCAGCTGTCGGCTCCTCCTCCTCTCAGCGACCTGGACAGCTCCGACAGCGACAGCGACAGCGAGCCGGCATCGTCGTCGAAACAGGAGCAAGAGCCCGAGCCCGAGCCTGTAGAATGGCTCGCCACCTCACGGTCGCGGCGGTCCACGGCCGGCAACCGCATGAAGTCGATGCTGGCCAACGAGGAGCCCGACTCCGACCTCGAGCTGCTCTTTGCCGAGTCCGACAACGACCAGGGCTTCTCCGATGCCGGCGACGATGCCTCCGACGTCCAGATGGATTCCTCGTCCGACGACGAGGATGACAACAATGCTGCCGCCGACGAGCTCGAGGGCGAGCGGGAACTCGAGCGCCAGGCCCGCGAGCGGCGCGCGGCCCAGCGGAAGCGAAAGGCGCAGGACGGTATCCCGGCCAAGTTTAGGAAAAAGGTGCGCATCACTGCAGCTACGGCTACGGCTACGGCCACTGCATCAGACACGTCGACGCCTGCACCCGCGCCCGCGCCCAGGCCGAAGAAGAAGTCCGAGCGCGCGTCCTGGCTGCCGTCACCGGCCGACCTGCCAACCCGGGCGTCGTCGCGCAAGACGACGCGCATGTCCAAGGAGCAGCTGCACCAGCAGATGATTGAGCGCGAGGAGCGGCGGCTGCGGCAGCTGGAGCTGATGCAGAAGAAGGCCGCCCGGATGGAGGCGCTCAAGAAGCCGCCCATGACGCAGGAGGACCGCCTGCGCGAGGCCGCCATCGTGGAGAAGCGCAACAGTAAGAGCCTCAACCGCTGGGAGGTGGCCGAGAAGCAGAGGGAGGAGGAGCGGAGGGCCAAGCTGGCGGCTCTTAGCCAGAGGACGCTGCAGGGCCCCGTGCTGACCTTTTGGACGGGGCTGGGCGAGGCGCGGCGCGTCGTCGAAGAGGAGGAGAAGCCCAAGAGGAGGCGGGTAGAGAAGAAGGACAAGGACAAGGACAAGGACAAGGACAAGGACAAGGACAAGGACGCCGAACCCAAACCCGAGCCCGAACCTGGAAAGGACACTATTACTACCACTATTACTACGACCTCCGCCTCTACCTCCAACGATCCAGCAGCCGGCAAGCAGGGCAAGGAAGCCCAGCAACAGCCGGATTCCTCTTCCGACAAGGCAGCGGCGGCGACGGCCAGCGGTGCTGATGATGCGGCGAATTCTTCTACGCTTCAGCCAACGGCAGATGCCGCCGACAGATCCCCAGCGGTTGCGCCCCTAAAAGAACTAAAACAGGAAGAAGAGGATGGGAGCATGCCTCAACAGCAAGAAGAGCCCCCTAAAACAACACCAGACAAGGAAGAAGCAGCATCGTCAGCAACTGTTGCTACTCTGCCTCCTCCCCCTCACCCTCCACTGCCTCATAGTGGCCTGGCTGCACCAGTGGCCGCCTCGCTCTCGGGACCGCCTCGCCAGATGTCTCCCCTAGCCGCACCCGCTGGCATGGGCAGTCCACGGCCAATAGAGGCGGGCAAGCCATCGGGCGTGCTCGCGCCCCCTATTCTTGCACCCCCGCCAGCCATGAGCATGGACTATCGCCCCAGCGCCGCACCAAAGTCCAACGTCCTCGCGCTGCCATTGCCTCAGGCAACTCTGGCTCCTCCGGCTCCTCCGCCTCACGTCCAGACGGCACCCGGTTCCACGGCCGGCCCAGCTCATGTGTCCACGGAGCCCGTTCTTCGGCATACCGTCCTGCGGCCCATCATCCCCGATCCCGACCCAGTCAGCAAATCAGCAAGCCCCAGTCTCTCGGAACCGCCCTCGCAGCCTGCCCCTGGCGCGGCTGATGTTCCCGAAGCCCCCGAAACCACGACTCGGAACGTCATCATCTTTCAAAACTTTGATGAAAACGCCCTTCAAGACAAGAGCATCCAGACCCAGATCCTCTTTGGCCGTAAGATGAACAGACTTAACAGTATGTCCCGCCCGTCCCCCCCCCC